>CM061137.1:67824525-67958673 GCA_030789695.1 Scilla litardierei | reverse complement strand
ACCAGTTACAACAAACATTTTTTGGCCTAATTTTGTCTTCTCCGATATCATTTAATAAAACGATCCATATCAACCAGAAAATGTGGATAAAAGGCCGGAGCTCAGAAATATCTACAAAAATGTCCATTGGAACTGGGAGATCACCAACTTCAACGGGAAATTAAGAGAAAACAAAATTAAGCCAAAAAATCCTATCATTTAATAAAACGTTCAATATCTTCCAAAAATGTGGAAAAAGCCCGAAGCTTAGAAAAATCCGCAAAAATTTCCTTTGGGACAGAGAGAATGCCATCTTCAACTGAAATATAAGAGAAGACAAAACTTGGCCAAAAAATCATGGCATTCAATATAAAGATCGCCATCTTCAACTGGAAAATAAGAGAAAAAATTTAGGTTATATAACTCATATCATTTAATAAAAAGATCCATATCTTCCATAAAATGTAGAAAATAGCACTGAGCTCAGAAAAATCAGCAAAAATGTAAGTTGGAACACCGAGAGATCGCATCTTCAACTTAAAAATTATAGAAGACAAACTTAAGCAATAAAAATAGTATCATTTAATAAAAAGATCCATATCTTCCAAAAATAAAGAAAATAGTTCCGAGCTCAGAAAATCCGAAAAAATGTTCGTTGAGACCGGAAGATCACTATGTTCAATTGAAAAATAAGAGAAGACAAAATTGGGCAATAAAGAGCATATCATTTAATATAATGATTCTTAATTTCCATAAAATGTAGAAAATTTCCCTGAGCTCAGAAAATCAGCAAAAATATCTGTCGGAACCGGGAGATCGTTAAATTTAACAAAAAAGGAAACAAAATTCGGTAAAAAAATCATATCATTTAATAAAACGGTCGATATCTTCCAGATAATATAGAAAACGGCCAAGAGCTCAAAAATATCCGCAGAAATATCCATTGGAATCGGTAGATCACTAAATTTAACAAGAAAGAAGAAAATAAAATTTGGCCAAAAATCATATCATTTAATAAAACGGTCGATATCTTCCAGATAATACAGAAAATAGCCTAGAGTTCAGAAAAATCAGCAAAAATATCCGTTGGAACCGAGGATCACCATCATCAACGAAAAAAATATATAAGGAGATAAAATTAGGGCAAAAGTCATATTATTTAATAAAACGATCAATATCTTTCTGAAAATACAAAAAATAGCCGCGAGGTCAAAACAATTTGAAAAAATATCCGTTGGAACTGGGAGATGACCATCTTCAACTGAAAATAAGAGAAGACAAAATTGGGCTAGAAAAACATATTATTTAATAAAAAGATCCACATTTTCTAGAAAATGTAGAAAATAGCCACAATTTCAGAAAAATTGGCAAAAATGTCCTTTGGAACCGAAAGATCGCCATATTCAACTTAAAAATAAGACTCGACAAAATTAAGACCAAAAATCATATCATTTAATAAAAAGATACATATCTTTCACAAAAAGTAGAAATATGCCCAAGGTCAGAAAAATCTGCAACAATGTCCATTAGTACGGGGAGATTGCCATCTTCAACTGAAAAATAAGAGAAGACAAAATTAGGCTATAAAAATCATATCATTTAATAAAAAGATACATATCCTATAAAAATGTAAAAATACACTCGATCTCAGACAAATCTGTAACAATGTCCGTTGGAACCGGGAGGTCGCCATCTTCAACTGAAAAATAAGAGGAGACAAAATTAGGCTACAAAAATAATAGATTTCAAAACCAAAAGATCCAAATCTTCTAGAAAATGCAGAAAATAGTTCCGAGCTCAGGAAAAGTACGCAAAAATGTCCATTGGAACCGGGAGATCGTCATCTTCAACTAAAAAATAAGAGAATAGAAAATTAGGCCAAAATAATATCATTTAATAAAAAGATCGGTACCTTTCAAAAAATTTAGTAAATAGCCCCGAGCTCAAAAAATCAGTAAAAATATCCGTTGGAACCGGGAGATCGCAATCTTCAACTTGAAAAATAAGATAAGAGAAATTTAGGTTATAAAAATCATATCATTTAATAAAACATCCATATCTTCCAGAAAATGTAGATAATAATCCCGAGCTCAAAAAATTTTGAATAATATCCGATGGAACCGGGAGATCGCGATCTATAACTGAAAAAAATAAGAAAAAGACAAAATTAGGATTTAAAAATCATATCATTTAAAATAAAGATCCATATCTTACAGAAAATGTAAAATATATCGCCGAGCTCAGAAAAATCCGCAAACAATGTCCATTGGAACCGGGAGATCATCGACTTCAACTGAATAAAAGGAAAGACTATGTTGTGTATTGGTGTTTCATACCAATGTTATTTTTGATGATGATCACAACATTATGTTGTTGCTAATGAATCTCTTGTTTTAGTCTCATAGTTACATTTCAAGAATATCATTTTTGGAGACTAAACACTTGGTGCAAGAATGGACATCAAATGGAGAAGGGCCAAAGCTTGGACTCAAGTGGTGCCAAAGCTCGGAGATGATGGGGAGCATCAAGGCATCAAGATTGAAGACATAGAATCTAAGAAAAGCAATGTAATCCATGTAATTTCCTTTATTGCTTTCTCTCTCGTTTGATTCTAGGTTTAATGTAATGCCTTGATAGATGGTCTACTCATTCATGCATATGTATTTTAACCATCTTAGTGAGCCTTAGGATTATCATAGAATCCAACCCAATAGGTTCATCTTGTCCAAAGACTCATTTGGAGTCTCTGGCTTTCCATCAGTCGCCTGCTAAAGGATTCACATTCGATTGGGTGATTTCCAATTGCCTGTCGGGCCTTCTACATTTGACTGTGATGCACTGCTCTAGTTAACATTTCTATTGACTCTTCTTGAGCTTTTCGCATCAGTCGACTGATGATCAATTTACAGTCGTCTGTATATTTGCAGTCGCCTGTGATATGGTCAACAATCGTCTGCAAGGCGTAAGTGCGTATTTTGTATCTCTATGCTTTTCTCCATCTTCTGCAACAGTCGACTGATGAAGGATTAACAGTCGCCTGTCTATTTTACAGTCAACTGTCATTTGTTCTTCAGTCGACTGTATGCATATTGGGAGAAAGAGTGCAACTCTCTGTTTATT
The DNA here is from genome assembly GCA_030789695.1 of Scilla litardierei. Taxonomy (NCBI): domain Eukaryota; kingdom Viridiplantae; phylum Streptophyta; class Magnoliopsida; order Asparagales; family Asparagaceae; genus Scilla; species Scilla litardierei. The sequence continues at coordinate 67,955,574 of CM061137.1, read as the reverse complement.
CCATCCCCCGCAGTAGTCGCCTGCTGAAGGTTTTTCAGCCGACTGTCCTGTTTACAGTCGACTGTATTGACTTCATCAGTCGACTGTCAAGGCTCAGATATAGCCGTTGGATATTTTCTAGCTGTTGGACAGTCGACTGTCATTTGTTCATCAGTCGACTGTCAGTGACGTTTCAGCCCAAATTCTAGCCGTTGCAGCTTTTTGTTTTTGGCTGTTTTCTTGGGTTTTGAGAGTTCATATAGGGTTCCTATATATATGAGAGGGCTGAGTTCATTGGAACTTCTTGATGCTATTGAAAATCATTAGAGATTGATTAAGCCACTCTCAAACTCTCTCATTTCCCCTCTTTGAGCCCTCATTCCTCTTCATGCATTGAAGTCAAGCTCAAGGGAAATCATCCAAGTGCTTTCAAGCTAATCTCATCACTTGGAGATCCTCTTCCATGCCTTACATTCATCTATGAGTAAGCATCTCAAGGCATAGGTAAGAGTATTTGTTTTACTTGGTGTTTCTTTGTAACACCGATTCTCTTTGTGGGAATTAGTCCTCTCTCTTTGTGGGAGTATTTCTCTTTGTGGGGATATGATATTCTCTTAGTGGGAATAACTCTCTGTGTGGGAGTTTGATGTCCTAGTGTAGGGCTAACCCTAATTCTCTGAGTGGAAGTTAGTAATTCTCTATGTGGGAGTTTGACCCCTGTGCAGGGTTGGTTGGGTCCTTGTGTCGGGCAACATCCTCTTGGTGAGGTATCTCTTTGTGGGATTTTTATTCACTTCTCTTTGTGGGAATATAGTGAATATTGGTGTGGCTGGACGTACCCAAGTTTGGGGAACCAGGGTAATTTCTTGTGTTTGCGGTTGAATTGATTGTATTGATTAATTCCTCTTGCATTTATTATTCCGCATTTGCAAGTTAAATTTTAATTGCACGATTTATTGCCATTACACTATTCACCCCCTCTAGTGTGTTGTGTTAGTATTGCAAGGGTAAGGAAATCCTTACAATTGGTATCAGAGCGAGGTTATAGCTTACTGCAACGATGGCATTCAACGTTACATCCGCATCTCATGAAGAAGGTCATTCAACCGTTCGACCCCCGCTCTTCAACGTAACCAACTACCCAAGTTGGAATATCAGGATGATGATCTACATGGAGGGTCAAGACCTATAGGATATCACAGAGGTGCCATTTGAGAAGCCCGCTATACCTGCAGCTTCAAGGACAAAGTCGGAGAAGGACTCGATCAAATACAATGCGAGGACTATGAATGCATTCCATTGCGTCCTCACTACAAATGAGTTCAACCGCATCTCCATGTGCAAAACGACCAACGAAATTTGGCATACTTTGGAGATATGTCAAGAAGGGACTTCAAAGGTAAAGAAATCTAAACAAACTGTGTTTAGATCTAAATATGAAATGTTTAAGATGCAAGAAGGAGAAGCATTTCAGAGATGTTCACAAGGTTCACAGATATCGTGAACCTTTGGAGGGACTTGGCAGGTGATTTCCCAATAGGATCGTGTAGAAAAGATCCTTGATTCTCTCACATCTCATTGGGAGTCAAAGGCCAACGGAATTTTGGAGTCATATGACATGTCTAAATACATCGTTGAGGAGTGCATCAGAAATCTCATGGTGTATGAAGTAAAGCTTCAACACAAGAAGGAGATTCAACCATCCAAGCCGGAGAAGCGAAAGGGGGTTGCATTCCATGCCAAGGAGGAGCCAATCAGGTGGAGGAAGAAATTCCATCGAGAAGATCCTAGTAAAGAAGATGAGCAAGAAGAGGCTAGTGTAGAAGAATTTGAGGATCTTGCCGAGCAATTCAAGGCATTCCTCAAGGGCAAGCAAGGTAAATCTTTGTCAAAGTTTGCCTCTAATTCTAACAAGGTTCCTACTTGTTACACTTGCAGTAGAAAAGGTCACCTATCCACCGAATGCCCTTCCAAACCCAACAAAGAGACTTACAAGGGTAAAGGGAAGAAGCATTGGAAAGGGAAGTCCAAGTCCAAGAACCACAAGAAGGGACTTGTTGGAACATTTGATGACTCGAGTGAAGATACATCGAGTGAAGAAGAAGAGGATGACAAGGAGAAAGCTCATGCATGCTTTGCAACAATTGATGTTGCTTCATCCGTCCCCTCTAGCTCGAATGAAGAAGAGTTGAAAGCTTGGCTCAACTCCTATGAGGAATCGTGCCTCATGGCAAACGGGGAAGAGTCATCGTCAAACTCTAGCGAGGAGGAAGACGATGATGAGATCGAGGAGAAGATCTCATACGAGGAGCTTGAATATCGTTTCAGTATGGTTCCCGAAAAGGCTAGTAAGTGCATCAACTCTTACAATAAATTAAAAGCAAAATATAAGATTGCTAAGAGTAGATTGCATGAACAAGAAATTGCTAGTGTAATCAATGATGAAATGCATGATTGTGACACTAGTGAGAGAGATATACTCCTCTTTCAAGTTAAGGAATTGAGTTTGTCTAATGATAATCTTGTCACGCAAAACCTTAACTTAGAAACTCGCATTCAACAACTTACATTGAAATGTGAAGAGGAATCCTGTAAGCTCAAAAGCTTTGTGTATTCTAGGGATTCACTCCACGGTTTGCTTGGAAAACAATATCCGGCAAACCATAGAGGAGGTTTGGGGTATATTCAAAATGTGGTACCCAAACCCACCGCTAATTCCTCTTATGGTGCAAATACAAGAAATATTGCTAAAGAACCTAAGAAGAATCAATATGCTTTCGTGTATAACAATAACACCAACAAGAAGCATGTAATTCACAAGGTGATGAGGAAGAATGAAAACTCTTCATTTTTTGATAAGAAGCAAAATCCACATTCTATGCATGCCAAGAAATTCTCTTCTACACCTAAGCATGCCACATCCATCCCTCTTGCAAAGGAAAACCACTTGCTTAGGAAATCCTTGAGTTTATGGATTCCCACTAAGGTTAGTGTGCAATAGAGAGATAGTTACATCAACTCTCTAGTTAGGGATGTGATCACCTCATGTGATTACATTAGGAAATCAAACTCCTCTTGGGTTTGGTTCCCTAATGTTTAGGTTCCTCACACATATGCATATTGTATGTGTATTGTGCTTAAATGTTTTTTTAGCATACCCATTGTTTGTGTGTGTTTCATGATTTTGGAAATGTTTTCAAATTTATTTTTCATGAAAATGGGGACTTTGGGGAATACATTGGCATACGTGCATTTGTTGATCCATATGTATGTCAATGGGGGAGTTAATATGATTGTTTGTTTAAAATATTTTTAAAACATATTTTGACTCTCATTTCGGGGTGTGTTTGAGATCTTTGTTTATAATTGGTTATTTTTTGGTCTCAAACTAAACCCCTTAGATATTACCAACATGTTTCATGTTATAATTTGTTTTGGAAATGTCATTGTGTGTCAATGAAGCTTGATTTGTTTTTCATATCTATTGCTTTGATACACTTTAGGCCCATGGCTCCAATATATGTACATCAATTGGTAAAGAGGATTATCTTTCAAAGATTCTTTGTTTACAATTGGTATTACCTCAATTGTTAGAGATTGTTTATCTCCTACTTTACAATTGGTATTAGTTCCTAGAAGTCAAAATTTGACCATTTCTATGATCTAGGGGGAGCATGGGATAGTGATTGATACCCACTAAATTTTTACAATTTGGTATCATACATTTCTTTATTCTTGCATGTTGTCACATCTTTGTTTAAGATATTAAGGGGGATGTTTTTGATTTCCACCTTTTTGACGATGCCAAGGGGGAGAGATATATGCATTATGTAAATGTAAATCTTGTATTTCATACATATGCATTTGGGGAGAGATATATCTATAGGGAGAGATATGTGGGATTGTATAAACCTTTCATATGTGCATGATTATTTTCTATTGCAATTGGTTTATGTAATCCATGCCTATTATATGTCAACATGATATCTCATTTTGCATTTGGTGCATATAAGTAAGGGGAGCTCATTAGCATTGTGCTTTATTTCTTTATGTTTTACATAATGTGTGTCATCATCAAAAAGGGGGAGATTGTTGTGTATTAGTGTTTCATACAAATGTTATTTTTGATGATGATCACAACATTATGTTGTTGCTAATGAATCTCTTGTTTTAGTCTCATAGTTACATTTCAAGAATATCATTTTTGGAGACTAAACACTTGGTGCAAGGATGGACATCAAGTGGAGAAGGGCCAAAGCTTGGACTCAAGGGGTGCCAAAGCTCGGAGATGATGGGGAGCATCAAGGCATCAAGATTGAAGACATAGACTCTAAGGAAAGCAATGTAATCCATGTAATTTCCTTTATTGCTTTCTCTCTCGTTTGAGTGTAGGTTTAATGTAATGCCTTGATAGATGGTCTACTCATTCATGCATATGCATTTTAACCATCTTAGTGAGCCTTAAGATTATTATAGAATCTAACCCAATAGGTTCATCTTGTCCAAAGACTCATTTGGAGTCTCTGGCTTTCCATCAGTCGCCTGCTAAAGGATTCACAGTCGACTGGGTGATTCACAGTTAACTGTCGGGCCTTCTACAGTCGACTGTGATGCACTGCTCAAGTCAACAGTTCTATTGACTCTTCTTGAGCTTTTCGCTCAGTCGACCGATGATCAATTTACAGTCGTCTGTGATATGGTCAACAGTCGTCTGCAAGGCTTAAGTGCGTATTTTGCATATCTCTGTTTTTCTCCATCTTCTGCAGCAGTCGACTGATGAAGGATTAACATTCGCCTGTCTATTTTACAGTCGACTGTCATTTGTTCTTCAGTCGCATGTATGATTACTGGGAGAAAAAGTGCAACCTCTGTTTTATTTCATCCCCTGCAGCAGTCGCCTGCTGAAGGTTTTTCAGGCGCATGTCCAGTTTACAGTCGACTGTATTGACTTCATCAGTCGACTGTCAAGACTCAGATTATAGCCGTTGGATATTTTCTAGCCGTTGGACAGTTGACTGTCATTTGTTCATCAGTCAACTGTAAGTGACGTTTCAGCCCAAATTCTAGACGTTGCAGCTTTTTGTTTTTGGCTATTTTCTTGGGTTTCGAGAGTTCATATAGGGTTCATATATATATGAGAGGGCTGAGTTCATTGGAACTTCTTGATGCTATTGAAAATGATTAGATATTGATTAAGCCACTCTAAAACTCTCTTATTTCCCTTTTTGAGCCCTCATTCCTCTTCATGCATTGAAGTCAAGCTCAAGGGAAATCATCCAAGTGCTTTCAAGCTAATCTCATCACTTGGAGATCCTCTTCTATGCCTTGCATTCATCTATGAGTAAGCATCTCAAGGCATATGTAAGAGTATTTGTTTTACTTGGTGTTTCTTTGTAACACCAATTCTCTTTGTGGGAATTAGTCTCTCTCTTTGTGGGAGTATTTCTCTTTGTGGGAATATGATATTCTCTTAGTGGGAATAACTCTCTGTGTGGGAGTTTGATGTCCTAGTGTAGGGCTAACCTTAATTCTCTGAGTGGGAGTTAGTAATTCTCTAGGTGGGAGTTTGACCCCTGTATAGGGTTGGTTGGGTCCTTGTGTAGGGCAAAATCCTCTTGGTGAGGTATCTCTTTGTGGGATTTGTATTCACTTCTCTTTGTGGGAATATAGTGAATATTGGTGTGGCATGATGTACCCAAGTTTGGGGAACCATGGTAATTTCTTGTGTTTGCGTTTGAATTGATTGTGTTGATTAATTCCTCTTGCATTTATTATTCCGCATTTGTAAGTTAAATTTTAATTGCACGATTTATTGCCATTACACTATTCACCCCCCTCTAGTGTGTTGTTGTTAGTATTGCAAGGGTAAGGCGATCCTACAGACTAAATTAGGCCAAAAAATCATATCATTTAAAAAAAAGATTCATATCTTCCAGAAAATGTAGAAAATATTCCAGTGCTCAGAGAAGTCCGCAAAATGTCCGTTGGAACCGAGAGATCGTTATATTCAACTGAAAAATAAACGAAGATAAAATTAGGCTACAAAAATCATATCATTTAATTTAAAGATCAATATCTTACAGAAAATGTAGAAAATAGCCCCGAGCTTAGAAAAATCCACAAAAAAGTCCGTTGCAACCAGGAGATCGCATTCTTCAACCGAAATAAGAAGCGAAGACAAAATTAGGCCAAAAATCATATCATTTAATTAAAAATACATATCTTTCAGATAATGTAGAAAATAGACTCGAGCTCAGAAAAATCCGCAAAAAAAGTTCATTGGAACCTGGAGATCGCCATCCTAAAAAAAATAAGTGATGACAAAATTAGGCTATAAAAATCATCTCATTTATAAAGATCCATATATTACTAAAAATGTTGAAAATAGCACATATCTCAAAAAATCCGCAAAAATGTCCATTGGAACCAAGAGGTCGCCATCTTCAACGAAAAAAATAAGAGGAGACAAAATTAGGCCAAAAAATCATATCAACCGATCCTTATCTTCTAGAAAATGTAGAAAATAGCCACGAGCTCATAAAAATTCGTAAAAATTCCTTTTGAACCGGGAGATGCCATCTTCAACTGAAAATAAGTGAAGATAAACTTAAACAATAAAAATCATATCATTTAATAAAAAGATCCATGTCTTTCATAAAAATTTGAAAATAGCACCGAGCTCGGAAAAATCCGAAAAAATGTCTATTGAACTGAGAGATTGCCATCTTCAATACAAAAATAAGAGGAGACAAAATTAGAACCTAAAAATCATATCATTTAATATATAGACCCATATCTTCCATAAAATGTAGAAAAAAGCACCAAGCTCAAAAAATCCACAAAAATATCCGTTGGAATCGGGAGATCGCCATGTTCAATTGAAAAAAGTAAGAGAAGACAAAATTATGCTATTAAAATCATATCATTTAATATAAAGATCCATATCTTACAGAAAATGTACAAAATAGCCCGTAACTCATAAAAATCGCAAATATCGGTTGAAACAGTGAGATCGCTATCTTCAACGAAAAAAAATAAGAGAAGAAAAAATTAAACCAAAAATTTATATCATTTAATAAAACGATCCATATCATCCAGAAAATGCAGAAAATAGCCCTGATCTTAGAAAAATCGGCAAAACGTCAGTTGGAATAGTGAGATCACCATCTTCAACTTAAAAATAAGGGAAGAAAAAATTATGCCAAAGATGATATCATTTAATAAAAAGATCCATATCTTCCAATAAATACAGAAAAAAGCACCGAGCTTAAAAAATCAGCAAAATGTCAGTTGGAACCGGGAGAGTGGAATTTTCAACTTAAAAAATAAGAGAAAACAAAATTAGGCCAAAAATCATATCATGTAATAAAACTATTCATATCTTCTAGATAATGTAGAAAATAGGCCTGAGCTCAGAAAAATCCGTAAAAATTTCTGACGAAACTGGGAGATCGTCATCTTCAACTGAAAAATAAGGAAAGTGAAACTTAGGTTATAAAATTCATATCATTTAATAAAAATCTCAATATCATCCAGAAAATGTAGAAAATAGCCTAGAGCAGACACGTGTCCGTGCTAGGCCGAGCGACCTGCAGCAGCCAGCTCGAGCTATATGGCAGCAAGCACGGGTTCAACTCAAATTAGGGTTATTTTGGGAGGTTTTGAGGGTTATAAATATGTATTGAGCAGCTATTGATTGGGGGTTCGTTTTGGAGGTTAGAAAACATTTCTTCGGAGGCTAGGCCATGTGCTAGGCCACCTCCTCGCTGATTTTGTATTGGATCTTACATGAGCTAAGTAATCTTCATAATCTTCATTCTCTTGCTTTTCTTATTTGTTTTTGGTGTTGAATCTTTCATTTCTTCTCTTTTATATGGTTGTGATGTTAATTCCTATTGTTCATATCTATTTCCCCAAGATTGAGTAGATCTATTGCTAGGATTAGGGATGAACCCTAGGATTCTAGGGTTTGGATGATAGGTTAAAACTTAGTTGGATATTAGGGTTGCCCTATGGAGGTTTGAACAAGGGTTTTGGGGGATTGGCCTTAGGATCGGGGTATTGCAAGGTTGCTCCGTATATTGGGGAGAATCCCCACGAATCCAATTTGGGCTTAGCGGCTGTTCTCTGGGGCTCGTGATTACGAGAGTGACCCGAGAGCCGAGGCGATCGCTAATCCCCAATTTGCTAGTCGATGACTGCAAGAGCACGCCAATTGCTAGAACCAATCATAGTGTGGCGTCGCAATCCGTAGTTCTCGAGAGTGGATACAGAATTGCAAGGCATGACCAAGTGTCAATCTTAATGCTTACATTCCTGTGCGAAGTTGACTGTGAAAGCATGGCTTCACATAGGGAATGCGTTAGACGAGTAGGAACAAGAAATTTAAGTACTCATTCCCATCTCCGGATGTGACACTCCTACCCTCATCCATCGTCCAACGAATGGACCCTTAACACGTTATTCAAATCTGAAAGTCCTAGCGGGGATTCCCGATACCCTTGTGATATTTCCCTCATTCGTTTTTGATTTGTTGTGTTTGTTTTCTTTTGTGCTTTAATATGACCTGCTGCCCGTGAAACCCTCGCATTTCACATCCACCACCATTACGACACCCCGTACTCTATCTCCACCTAATAAGACATTCGAAGCCTAACCTAGCCTAGGATCGATAGGTAGTGTGACAAATGCCACTATGTCGATACGATACCCGCTCGCCACTGTTTACATTGCGGGCTTGTGGTAAGACGCCATTCGTACTTCTGGATGCAAATCCGAAACCGAACAAGTTTTTGGCACCGTTGCCGGGGCGGCGTTTCGCCATACTATCTATTTATCACAATTAGGATTTTAGACTTCAAATAAAAAGAAAAAAATTATAAAAAGAAACAAAAAGAGAAATATTTTTTCCGCCACCTGCTTTATTACTATTTCTATTCTCTTGTACCCTGATATCTTTTCTATCTTGTTATTTTTGACTATTCAGGTACAATGGAACAATTTTGGGATTATTCAGGCGAAGATTATTCAGCATAGTATGAGAATCCAATGGAAGAATACGAATATTATCCGCATGACCCATACTATCAAATGGAAGGATATGACCACTACTCAGGGTTCTACGCCTACTACGAGTCTTATGACGTTGAGGGACACATGCTCTATGAAAGCCACGTCAGCCTCTTGAGTTCTGATCATCCCATTAATTTGGCATTCACGCAGTTTGAGGAGAGCATTGCATTTAGTTGATCTCAGCAGTATGAGACCCTTAAGTTGCAACAAGAGGTCGATGAACTCTGCATGACTCTTGCATCTCATGAGCACCCGACATCACAAGCACACGAAGAACTCGTATTGGCTATGGAGAGTGATGATGGCATTCGACTTGGGGGAGAATATTCGCATCATTACATCGAGGATGAGAGCAGCGAAGGCAAAAATAACATTGTTTCTGGTGTCGTGCTTGAGCCGTCTCCCGTTCCTGAAGCATTCCCTCAGGTTGATCAAAATGAGGACACATTTTTGGGCCTATTGGGAAGCATCGTGGACGTAGTTCGATCCACAGGTCCACTGACAATAACGGCAGGTGATCCTTTTGAGCTTTCATTTCAAGATTTTATTAGTCATCACCTCTCTACTACAGGTAGAATCGATGTCAAAGTATTTGCTCTAGCTGAGGGCAACAATAACCATTTCTACACCGTGGAGGAGATACCTGAGCCCATAGCGACATCTGCACCTTCCAAGGAGGAGGTCGAGGCAGTGCATGCCGAGGAGGCCGTGCTAGCTGAGCCAGAGCAGACCGTTGAGAGGAACATTATTATGGACAATGATACAGATATTCGTGTAGAGTCTGAGTATTGCACACCTTCAAATGAGCTCCCGCAGCCGCCTCTGCCATGCACTACAGCAGAGGACCGCCCACCAGAGCTCACTTCCCCATTTAGGGAGATATTTTTACACATTCCATCTCTGAATCTTGTATTGCATTCAATATTACTTTGATTCAGATATCTTTGACACGTCGTACCCTTTGTAAGACACATACGATTTTGGACCTGAGGTACGCTTAGTCGTGTCACTACTTGGGGAACCTGCCGAGGAGCACAGCGAGGAGTCGCCTGATGAGATCCACACTCATATGTCGGAGTTGTCTGAAGAACCAAAAACGAATGACGAGGATAGAATTTTATGCTTTAAATAAACATGAATCCTCTCTGCAGCGAGAGGACCGTATAGGATTTTATATGCTTTTCTAGTTTAATAAATTTACCCCATATGATGGTTACTCAATTATCTTTTGCACCCAACCCTCTATATGCTATTATTGCCTACCCTCATATTATAATCCATACTTTGCCTCTCTCTCCCCAATTTTTATGCCCATCTGTCCATACCGGGCACCATATGAAATAGCTTGGAGGAGAGATATTATTTTGTTGTGTAACTCCCTATTTTGACATTGTCTTCTATCCATATCATACATAAATTGAGGACAATGTGATGTTTAAGCTTGGGAGAGTGCACAGTGCATGCACTTTGCTTCGTCGTGAAACACACTTCGAAATTTTCTGATGAACCATGTTCACTTCTATATTTATGTCTCATATGCTTCATTTTAGTAAGAAATATCGTGGATTTATTTTTTTATGAACTCTAATATATGTTAGATTAGAGTTTAATTCCTTGATTTGTGTATCATTGTTAATATACTTTTTCATTGTAGAATCCATAGTTTCACCACCATATTCTCGAAATAGTTGAGCTAAAAATGAATGAATCAAAAATCTAAAAATTATTTGACTCTTGCGTGATTTGATTGATAATTCTATTGCTTCATGGAGGTTTGTTTAGTAATTCAAAAGAGAAAGGATAACCACAAGATAACCAAAGTAGTCAAGATTAGAATTCCTGAAACCGAGCCATGTCTAGACTCTATGCATTTTCTTTTTTTTGTGAATAGCCAATAAATGATCTTTGATCATGCTTTGCATTCCATCATGTTTACGTGAGTTTGCAAAAATCCCAATAATACAAAAAAATCAAACAAATATCCTGAATAAAAGGCCCAAGGGGTTCTTCGTAACCCGATGCCCTAAAACCGTCTGGTCTGGGATGCATAGGTCGTCTCTTGTATATATTGAGTTATCTCGTGTATACAAGGAAAGAAAAATATGTATATAAAAATTGTATAGCCAAAAATAATATAAAAACAATAAAATCCCACATCCTTACCCCACTTTCTATTTACAATAAAGACATGGCGAGATTGATGGATTCTAGAAATCATGAAACGAGCGTAGTATGGTTACACATTACCTTAATTGAATTTACTAACTCATTTCGTGAAGCTTAACAAAACATCTTGCATGCTTGAAACTTTTTGATCATCACATATTTATACTACTTAGAGAATGGGTTGTAGACATTGGATTCATCACCATGAACTTAGCACATTTCAAGATAAACTATGATAGGATGTATCTCTACTCTTATTTATTGTTTATCGAGTTCATTACATTTATTGAAATCCATAATATCTTCATTTGAGCGAGACTTAAGCATTTTGTGTGAAATTGTGTTCTAATCGTTCTTGAGTGTGTTCACACATTCTTGTATCATTGGTTCATATAATTGATGTGTTTTAATAATGAGCCCCGTGTCTCCATCACACACCATCGCCTCACCTCTCCATTATATTCCTCTCTCGGGTTCGCTTCTTTCTAGTCTTTCTAGAGGATGAGTAAGAGGTAAGCTTGGGAGATTTTGATATGTCATATTATTCCACTTTTATCAACATGTTTACACGTTAAAATGATCGTTTTAATCTCGATTTTATACGTTTTAATGATAATAATAGGAACTATTTGACTTTGAAAGCGTTTTGATGCATTTCAGGGAATATCGAGCGATTTGGAGCATGTTGGAGAAGAGGACATGATCGTCGACGTCGAAGCGTCAATGGCGTCATATCTGAGGAGTTCATGTTGCTGGAGGGGAGCAATGAAGGAGAGAAGAAGGGCAGAGAAGAGAGAAAGAGGAGAAGGACGAGAAGAATTGAAGGAGAGGCCAAGAGCTCAAGGGGTGCTCGGGCGAGCAACTTGGCTCGCTCGACCGAGCAACCAAGTCCCTCGCTCGAGCCAGCTATCAAAAGAGCCCAAAAATGTGTCTTCAACTCTCTGCAATTTTAGCGCTTAAGCCGCTCGGTCGAGTGACCCAAGTCGCTCGGCCGAGCGGAGTAGAAATCGCCAAAAGTTCATATTTCAGGACAACCCTTCACTCTTTGAAGATCTGATATCACTCGGGATTTTACAGTAATTTTCCCATATTGTTCCCAGTTAGTTTACTTCATAACGATTCCAACGCTACCAAGAACTTGCCAATCGGAGGTCAGATGAGCCCTAGGAAATTCCAACAAGTTGGCAAATCTGTGCTGGAATCTGTGCTCGGGCAGACACGTGTCCGCACTCGGTCGAATGACCTGCATCGGCCAGCCCGAGCTACATGGCAGCAAGCACGGTTTTAACTCAAATTGGGGTTATTTTGGTGGGTTTTGAGGGCTATAAATATGTATTGAGCAGCTATTGATTTGGGGCTCGTTTTGGAGGTTAGAAAACATTTCTTCGGAGGATAGGCCACGCCCTAGGCCCCCTCCTCGCTGATTTTGTATCGGATCTTGCATGAGCTAAGTATTCTTCATTAATCTTCATTCTCTTGCTTTTCTTATTTGTTTTTGGTGTTGAATGTTTCATTGCTTCTCTTTTATATGGTTGTGATGTTAATTCCTATTGTTCCTATCTATTTTCCCATGATTGAGTATATCTATTGCTAGAATTAGGGATAAACCACAGGCTTCTAGGGTTTGGATGCTAGGTTAAACCTTAGTTGGATGAATTTAGGGTTTCCCTATGGAGGTTTGAACAAGGGTTTTGGGGATTGGCCTTATGATCAGGGTATCCTGAAGGTGGCTCCGTATCCTGGGGAGAATACCCACGAATCCGATTTGGTCTTAGCGGCCGTTCTTTGGGGCTCGTGATTACGAGAGTGACGCGTGAGCCGGGGCGACCGCTAATCTCCAATCCGCTAGTCGGTGATAACGAGAGCATGCTGATTGCTAGAACCAACCATGGCATGGCATCGCACTCCGTAAATAACGAGAGTGGATACAGAATTGCAAGGCTGGATCAAGTGTCAAGCTTAATGCATTCATTCCTGTGCGAAGTTAACTGCGAGTGCACGGCTTCGCATAGGAATGTGTTAGATGAGTAGGAACCACGCATGTTAAGTACTCGTTCCCATCTCCGGATGTGACACTCCTACTCTCATCCATCGTCCAACGAAAGGACCCTTAACCGTTATTCAAATCCGAAAGTCCTAGCAGGGATTCCTGATACCCGAGTGATATTTCCCTCATTCGTTTTCTCTTTATTGTGTTTGTTTTATTTTTTGTTTTGATGTGACCTGCTGACTGCGCCACCCTTGCATTTCACATCCACCACCATTACGACACCCGATAATCCATCTCCACCTAATAAGACATTCGAAGCCTAACCTAGCCTAGGATTAATAGGTAGTGTGACAACTGCCTCCCTGTGGATAAGATACCCGCTCGTCACTATTTTACACCGTGCGCTTGCGGTAAGACGACATTCGTAGTTCCAGGTGCAAATCCAGAACCGAACAAGTTTCTGACACCGTTGCCGAGGAGGCGTTCCCCCATACTTAGACTTCAAATAAAAACAAAAAAATTAATAAAAAGAAACAAAAAGAGATATATTTTTCTCTCCACCTGATTTATTACTATTTCTATTCTCTTGTACCGTGATATCTTTTCCAGGTTGTTGTTTTTGACTATTCAGGTACAATAGAACAATTTTGGGATTATTCAGGCGAAGATTATTCAGCACAGTATAAGGATCCAATGGAAGAATACGAATATTATCCGCATGACCCATACTATCAAATGGAAGGATATGACCACTACTCAGGGTTGTATGCCTACTGCGAGTCTTGTGACATGGAGGGACACATGCCCTATGAAAGCAGAGTCTGTCTCTTGAGTTTCGATCATCCCATTAATTTGGCATTCACACAGTTTGAGGAGAGCGTTGCATTTAGTTGATCTTAGCATAATGAGACCCTTAAGTTGCAACAAGAGGTCGATGAACTCTGCATGACTTTTGCGTCTCGTGAGCACTTGACATCACAAGCACACGAAGAACTCGTATTGGCTAGGGAGAGTGATGATGGAATTCAGCTTGGGGGAGAATATTCACATCATTACATCGAGGATGAGAGCAATGAAGGCAAAAATAACATTGTTTCTGATGTCGTGCCCAAGCCGTCTCCAGTTCCTGAAGCATTTCCTCAGGTTGATCAAAATTAGGACATATTTTTGGGCATATTAGGAAGCATTGTGGATGTAGTTCGATCCACCGATATATTGACAATAACAATAGGTGATCCTTTTGAGCTTTCATTTCAAGGTTTTATTAGTCATCACCTCTGTCCTGCAGGTAGAATCGATGGCAATGTATTTGCTCTAGTTGAGGGTAACATGACCCATTTCTACACCGTGGAGGAGATATCTGAGCCCACAATGACATCTGCACCTACCGAGGAGGAGGCCGAGGCAGTGCATGCAGAGGAGGCCATGCTAGCGAAGCCGGAGCAGACCGTTGAGGGGGACACTATTAGGGACAAGGATACAAATATTCACGTAGAGCCCGAGTATTGCACACCTTCAAATGAGCTCCCGCAGCCGCGTCTACCTGCACTACGACAGAGGACCACCCATCAGAGCTTATTGCTCCCACACAGAGAGATATTTTTACCCATTCCATCTCTGAATCTTGTATTCCATTCAATATTTACTTCGATTCAGATATATTTTACATGTCGTACCCTTTGCAGGACACATATGATTATGGACCAAGGTACGCTTAGATGTGTCACTACTTGGAGAACCTACCAAGGAGCACAACGAGGAGTCACCTGATGAGACCCACACTCATACGTCGGAGTTTCCTGAAGAACCCAAAATGAACGATGAGGAATCGTCTGTCATGGTACACGAGAGCATAAATACATTTTCAGGGAAGTGTCGTCAACCGTTTTTTATTTTACATATTTCATTTGATGACCTTCTTTGGACAACTTTTATTATAGAGGAAAATTATCCACATCAGATTGATGCGGCTATCTCTTTCAAGGTATATGTGGAGTCCTTGGAGAGATGTTTGGAGCCGCATTGCTGGAATCTGATGGAGTCCATGGAGACACGCATCTGGCGGAGCCACGGAAGGTGCAGTTAGAGCAGCTGCCTGAACCGGCAAAGATACGGGATCCACCTTTTCAACATGTGGTATCAATCCAGTAGTGTAGATATAGTATATAATTTTATGCTTTAAATAAACACGAATCCTCTCGGCAGCGAGAGGACCGTATATGATTTTATATGCTTTTCTAGTTTTATAAATATACCCCATATGATGGTTACTCAATTATCTTTTGCACCTAAACCCTCTATATGCTATTATTTCCCACCCTCATATTATAATCCTTACTTTGCCTCTCTCTCCCCAATTTTTATGCACATCTATCCATACCAGGCACCATATGAAATAGCTTTGGGGAGAGATATTATTTTGTTGTGTAACTCCCTATTTTGACGTTGTCCTCTATCCATGTCATACACAAATTGAGGACAATGTGACGTTTAAGCTTTGGGGAGTGCACAGTACATGCACTTTGCTTTGTCGTGAAACACACTTCGAAATTTTCTGATGACCCATGTTCACTTCTATATTTATGTCTCATATGTTCATTTTATTATGAAATATCGTGGATTTATTTTTTATGAACTCTAATATCTGTAAGATTAGAGTTTAATTTCTTGATTAGTGTATCATTGTTAATATACTTTTTCATTGTAGAATCCATAGTTTCACAACCATATCTAGAAATTGTTGAGCTAAAAATGAATGAATCAAAAATCTGAAAATTATTAGACTCTTGCGTGATTTGATTGATAATTCTATTGCTTCATGGATGTTTAGTAATTCAAAAGAGATAGTATAACCACAAGACAACCAAGGTAGTGATGATTAGAATTCCTGAAACCGAGCCATGTCTAGATTCTATGCTTTTTCTTTTTCTTTTGTGAATAGCCAATAAATGATCTTTGATCATGCTTTGCATTGCATCGCGTTTACGTGAGTTTGCAAAAATCCCAATAATACGAAAAATCAAACAAATATCCTAAATAAAAGGCCCGAGGGGTTCTTCGCAACCCGATGCCCTAAGACCGGCTGGTCTAGGTTGCATAGGCTGACTCTTGTATATATTGAGTTATCTCGTGTATATAAGGAATATCGACGTAGTGTATAGCCAAAAACATGTTATAGCAGTTAGAGCAGCTGCCTGCACCGACAAAGATACTGGATCCAGATTTTCTACATGTGGTATCAATCCAGTAGTGTAGATATAGTATAAAGTTTTATGCTTTAAATAAACACGAATCCTCTTGGCAGCGAGAGGACCGTATAGGATTTTATATGCTTTTCTAGTTTTATAAATTTACCCCATATGTGGTTACTCAATTATATTTTGCACCCAACCCTCTATATGCTATTATTGCCCACCCTCATATTATAATTCTTACTTTGCCTATCTCCCTAATTTTTATGCACATCTGTCCACACAGGGCACCATATGAAATAGCTTGGGGAGAGATATTATTTTGTTGTGTAACTTCCTATTTTGTTGTTGTCCTCTATCTATGTCATATACACATTGAGGACAATGTGACGTTTAAGCTTGGGGGAATGCACAGTGCACGCGCTTTGATTCGTCGTGAAACACACTTCGAAAATTTCTGATGAACCATGTTCACTTATATATTTATGCCTCATATGTTCATTTTATCATGAAATATTATGGATTTATTTTTTATGGACTCTGATATCTGTTAGATTAGAGTTTAATTTTCTGATTAGTGTATCATTGTTAATATACTTTTTCATAGTAGAATCCATAGTTTCATAACCATATTCTCAAAACAGTTGACCTAAAAATGAATGAATCAAAAATTTGAAAATTATTTCACTATTGCATGATTTGATTTATAATTCTATTGCTTCATGGATGATTAGTAATTCAAAAGAGATAGGATAACCACAAGACAACCAAAGTAGTGATGATTAGAATTCCTGAAACCGAGCCACGTCTAGATTCATCTTTTGCTTTTTCTTTTGTGATATCTTTGATCATGCTTTTCATTCCATCGTGTTTACGTGAGTTTGCAAAAATCTCAATAATATGAAAATCAAACAAATATCCTGAATAAAAGGCCTGAGGGGTTCTTCGTAATCCGATACCCTAAGACCGTCTGGTCTAGGATGCATAAGTCGCCTCTTTATATATTGAGTTATCTCGTGTATATAAGGAAAGAAAAATATGTATATAAAAATTGTATAGCCAAAAACAAAATAAAAACACCAAAATCCCACATCCTTACCCCCACTTTCTATTTAGAATAAAGACGTGGCGAGATCGATGGATTCTAGAAATCATGAAATGAGCGTAGTGTGGTGATGCCTTACCTTAGTTGAATTTACTAACTCATTCTGTGAAGCTTAACAAAACATCATGTATTCTTGAAACTTTTTGATCATCACATATTTATACTGCTTAGAGAATGGGTTGTGGACATTGGATTCATCACTGTGAACTTAGCGCATTTCATGATAAAATATGATAAGCTGTAGCTCTACTCTCATTTTATTGTTTATCAAGTCCATTACAGTTATTGAAATCCAAAATATCTTTATTTGAGCGAGACTTAAGTATTTTGCGTGAAATTGTGTTCTAATCGTTCTTGTGTGTGTTCATGCATTCTTGTATCCTTGGGTTCATATAATTTCTGTGTTTTAAGAATGAGCCCCTTGTCTCCATCACACGCCATTGCCTCACCTCTCCATTATATTCCTCTCCCGGGTTCGCTTCTTACTAGTCTTCCTCGAGGACGAGTAAGTGGTAAGCTTGGGGAGTTTGACGTGTCATAATATTCCACATTTTATCTACATGTTTACAGGTCAAAATGATCACTTTAATCCCGATATTATACTCTTTAATGTCGATAATTGGAACTATTTGATTTCGAAAGCGTTTTGATGCATTCAGGGAATATCAAGTGATTTGGAGCATGTCGGGGAGGAGATGATCATCGACGTCAGAGCGTCAATGGCATCATATCTGAGGAGCTCATCTTGTTGGAGGGGAGCAATGAAGGAGAGAAGAAGGGAAGAAACGAGAGAAAGAGCAGAAGGAAGAGAAGAATTGAAGGAGAGCAACTTGGCTCGCTCGGTCGAGCGACCAAGTCGCTTGCCCGAGCGACCAAGTCACTTGCCCGAGCCAGCTATTAGAAGAGCCCAAAAATGTGTCTTCAACTCTCTAAAATTTCGGCGCTTAATTTGCTCGAGAGAGTGACCCAAGCCGCTCGGTCGAGCGACCCAAGTGGCTCGCCGAGCGGAGTAGAAATGGCCAAAAGTGCAGATTTCTAGACAGCACTTCACTCTTTAAAGATCTTCTTTCACTTGGGATTTTACAGCATTTCCCCCATATTTTCCCTGGTAGAAGACTTTATAAAGATTCCAACACCACCAAGAACGCACCAATTAGAGGTCGGATGAGCCCAAGAGAATTTCTGCAAGTTGGAAAATCTGTGCTAGAATCTGTGCTCGGGCAGATACGTGTCCGTGCTCGGCCGAACAACCTGCATCAGCCAGCCCGAGCTACCTGTCACCAAGCACGGGTTCAACTCAAATTAGGGTTATTTTGGGGGGTTTTGAGGGCTGTAAATATGTATTGAGCAGCTATTGATTGGGGGCTTGTTTTGGAGGTTACAAAACATTTCTTCGGGGGTTAGGCAATGCCCTAGGCCCCTCATCGCTGATATTGTATCGGATCTTGCATGAGCTAAGTATTCTTCATTAATCTTCATTCTCTTGCTTTTCTTATTTGGTTTTGTGTTGAATCTTTCATTGCTTCTCTTTATATGGTTGTGATGTTAATTCCTATTGTTCATATCTATTTCCCCATAATTGAGTAGATTTATTGCTTGGATTAGGGATGAACCCTAGGATTCTAAGGTTTGGATGATATGTTAAACCTTAGTTGGATGAATTTACGGTTGCCCTATGGAGGGTTGAACACGGGTTTTGGGGGATGGGCCTTAGGATCGGGGTATCGCGAAGGCGGCTCCGTATCCTGGGGAGAACCCCCATGAATCCGATTCTGGGGCTCGTGATTACGAGAGTCATGCGAGAGCTGGGACGACCGCTAATCCCCAATCCGCTAGTCGATGGTTGCAAGAGCACGCCGATTGCTAGAACCAACCATAGCGTGGCATCGCAATCCATAGATCACGAGAGTGGATGCGGAATTGCAAGGCGGGACCAAGTGTCACGCTTAATGCATGCATTCCCGTACGAAATTAGCTGCGAGAGCACGGCTTCACGTAGGAATACGTTAAACGAGTAGGAACAACGAATTTTAAGTACTCGTCCCCATCTCCGGATGTAACACTCTTACCCTCATCCATCGTCCAACAAAAGGACCATTAACCCGTTATTCAAATCCAAAAGTCCTAGCAGGGATTTCCAATACCCAAGTGATATTTCCCTCATTCGTTTTCTCTTTGTTGTGTTTGTTTTCTTTTGTGTTTTGATGTGACCTGCTGACCATGACACCCTCGGGTTTCACATCCACCACCATTACGACACCCCGTAATCCATCTCCACCTAATAAGACATTCGAAGCCTAACCTAGCCTAGGACGATAGGTAGTGTGACAACCGTCTCCTTGTAGATACGATACCCACTCGCCATTATTTACACCGTGTGCGTGTTCTTACTTCCGGGTGCAAATCCGGAACCGAATAGCGACCAAGGGCGATTGCTGGGCGATTTGTGGAATCTGAGATGGTCTCCGTCGAGGCTCCAACCCCTTCTGACAAGCTTGTTCCCTCATCATCCCTGACCTCTGTGGGGGCTCTTCCCCCCCTCTCTACTTCATAGCTCCAATATGGCGTCTTCTAGCTCAGGCACCCCTTCTTATCATTTGGGCGACGATGAATCTATTCTACTGGCTGGAAATGGCGGGGCTGGCTGTGGCGACTCTGGTGGTGGTGGCTCTGGCGGTGGTAGTAGAGAGGCCTAGTGGATCCCTGTCATGTGGCATATGCAGCATGCCATCGTTTCAATTCTGGGCCATTTTGCTCCCAGGGCTGGGGAGAATCGCAAATCCCCGGCATCCGAAGGCGATAGGGTGGTCTCCTCTGGCGATGTCGGTGTTGACCATTTATATGCTGGGGGAGGGGGGTAGGTGGCCTCCTCCTGTCCCCTCTCGAATGAAGGCAGGTGCTGCGCCTTGGATGTTTAACAAAATGCCGCTGAGGCAATCCCCTTATGTTCCTCGTACATCCTATACTAACATGCCCACCTTCAGTGAAATCTGCACTCCTCGATCCTCTGTGGGCCCCAATTGCGGCCTTGACTTCTCCCCCTACTGATGTTGATGACGGTGTCGTTGTCGACATTCTCCCAATTGACATCACTGAGGCTTTGGGGAGATGAGCCCACATGTTGGTCGGTTATGTCGTTGGGCCTCGTCCCTATTACAGTCATATCAAAACTTGGTTCAGTCGTGTCTGGAACACCAAAGGGGATGTGCACTTGCACATTAGAGAGAACGTCTTTTTCTTCTTCAAATTTGATTTGGCGTTCGATTGTGATGACATCCTCCATGGAGGACATTGTCCTATGGAGGGATGCATCCTTGTCCTCTGATGTTGGGCCCCTGATATAGGTCTGGACCGGGACCTTCTCTCTACTGTTACCCGTTCGATCCGTTTCCCTGGCTTGCTTATTCAGTTTTGGTCCACTGTGATCCTTGGGAAGCTGGCAAGCGCCGTTGGTCGTCCCTTAGTTACTGATGCTCCGATGGTGAATGCGTCGTGACTCTCCTACGCCTGATGCTTTGTTGAGGTGGACGCTAAGTCCTCGTTCCCCTCCTCTATCGTCGCGTGCCTTGCTGATGGCTATGATCCCCGTGGATGTGGTGTATGCGTGAATTCCTCCCTTCTGCACGCAATGTCGCTGCTTTGGACATAATCTGTCATAATTTGGATCACTGACACGCCCCATCTCCCCTTCGACGCTGCCTGAGTCTGCCGTACCCCAGTAGCCTATCAAGCTGCAGAGCTCTTAGCCCATTGTTCCCCAATCACCTACTCCTCTCTCTTCTATACATGGTTCCCTAATGTCAAGAGCTTCTTCTTCGTCACCAAATGAGATTATCGACCGTCTACAGCCTACCAAGCCGCTACGATCTGAGCCCACTAGCCCCCACTCGTCTAATTCTTCTTCTACGCTCGGTTCCCAGCTATGAAGTGTCCCCTCTGTGGTTGGTTCTCTGCATTGTGAAGCTCCCTTGTTCTGCGGTGCCCCTTCGGGTGTGCTACTTGACTCTGCCCCCCGGGTGTGGGTGCTACAATCCCAGTTGGCTGTGATGATCTGGATTCCGACAACGAAGTTGTGACTGTCCTGGTGGTAGACGAGCGTGATGTTGTCTCCACGAAGGTGGTTATTACTGCTGTTGTTGGTGTGGCACCCATTCTCAGTGGCACTCCCGTCGATGTAGGAGCAGGTATTCCCGTCGCTGTAAGAGCAGGTATTGTCGTTGCTGTAGGAGTAGGTATTCCCGTCACTGACAGTGAGGATGTTGACACCAGGGGCTCTTCGGCTTTTTCGGATTGCGACTTCTCCGATGAGGATGACTTGGGATTCGAGCCCTGGCCCCTCCCTGATTTCAGGGTCTCTGCTAATGCCCTGCTAAGGGTGATTACATGCGTAATACCGACGGGGGAGTTCTGTCGCTCGACTAGGTCAGCATCCCCCTCGTGCTCCAGCGATTGCCCTTCGGTGGGATCGGCGTGTCGTGCTCATCGAGCTTGCATCAGATGGGTCGGTCTGTCGTGGCATCTTTGTCAGATTCGTGGGCAGGGCCTCTGCCATTTCCTATGACTGTCGAAAAACCCGAGTGGGTGGCTTCGTTGGCCAAGTCCACGTCCCGTCGTCCCCCGGTGAAGGCGATGTCGAAGACCTCCCCTATTACACGATCAAAGGTGACGCCATGTGGTGGTGCGTTCGCTGGCCTCAGCAACTTGAAGTTGTGAGGCTCTGTTAGTTCTTCATCCTATTGGTCTTTATGCTGCTGTTGGTGGTGGTGGCCGGGTCTGCTTGTGTGTGTTGTTAGGTCATGGAACTCTGGGAGCTTGGACTAGACTTCTTATTTTTTGGGTGTGTATTGGGGCTCCTATTTGGCTATTTGGGTTTGGGTTGGTTTTTGTCAGATGACGCTTGTGCATTGCCTAGTTTCTCCTTGGGTCGATTCTGTGTCTGCCTATGATCTGGTGCTTGGTGATTGCTCCCTGCCATCTCCCAAGTCTGCTCGTAGGCAAATCGGTCCCGATGTTCTCATACACTTGTACATCTTTTGATTAATAGCGTGTCCCGCTGGTAGTTGTTAGGTGGACCTACGTGTCCAGCCAGTTTAGCTTTCCTTTCTTAGTTCATGCCTGGTTATTTTGGTGTAAGGTGATTGCTTCCCAGCCTCTCCTTATCTGCTCTATTTGTTGGTACTTGCCTTGATGTAGTTCCTTGTTATTTTTATATACACACTCACTTACTTTTCAAAAAAAAATATTACATCACAAATAACTAGGATATTGAAGAAAAGCGAATGCACAAAAAGCTTCTAAAAAGAAAAATCTCGCATTCAACGTCTCCTCCGATACTGAATATTAGATGATGAGAATGACCAATATAATGAGATTGACCTCCTTATTAGAAATTCAAAGATTATTTCCCAAAAATATGAATCTAAAAAGAGAATCTAAAAAAATATTTCCCAAAATAACAAGGAAAATCTCACATTCAACTTCACAATTTAAAAGAACAAAAAATATTCGACTTCACAATTTAAAAGAACAAAAATTTAGCGCCGGAAGAGATTCTCTTTTTAGATTGTGAAGTTGAATGTGAGATTTTCCTTGTTATTTTTGGGAAATATTATTTTAGATTCTCTTTTAAGATTCATATTTTTGGGAAATAGTTTTTGAATGTCTAATAAGTAGGTCAATCTCATTATATTGGTCATTCTCATCATCTGATATTCAATATCGGAAGAGATGTTGGATGTGAGATTTTTCTTTTTAGAAGCTTTTCGTGCATTCTCTTTTCTTCCATATCTATTTATTTGTGATGTAATATTTTTTGGGACATAATATATATGAATCTAAAATTAAATTATCTAACAATCTACCTTTATGTTTCCATTGTAACAAGCCAGTGCATATGAAGAATGAATCCCCCAAGCTAAATTTCAAAAACAACAAATTAAATTAAAAGGCATATGCTGCAACCTGGGATGACTCGTCTTCCGGAGAAGAAGAGGAAGGACAAGAAGAAAATGTTCATATATGCTTCATGGCACAACCCAAAAAGGTAATACTCGAATCTGGTTTGGATGACTACTATTAGCTTTTAATAATTTATACTGTTAATATAAAAGGATAAATAAAACATATAAATCACTAAAAGTAGAACATGACAATCTTATAAATGAAGAAGATAAAGAACAAGAAGAAAATGTTCATATATGCTTCACGACATAACCCAAAAAGGTAATATCCTAATCCGATTTGGATGAACTACTATTGCTTTTGATGATTTGTATTGTAAATATAAAAGCATAAATAGAACATATAAACCAGTAAAAGTTGAGCATGCCAATCTTATAAATGACAATGTTGTGTGTGCATCAAATTTAAATAATTTTCTTTTGATCAATAATAATTTAGGTATAGAAAATAATGATGTTAAAAAGGGATAATTTTTTTAATTAAAAATGAATGTCAAGAACTAGATAAAAATACTCCTTTAATTAAAATGTAATATGAAGAAATTGTTGTAATGACCTAAGTGCATTATATTATATTGTGTGTAACCCACCAGGCATCTTATAAATGACCTAAGTTCCCACAGACGGTACCAATTGTTGTGGGAGAAATCCGCTTACAATGGGAACGATGATTACAAGTGTTTGGGGGGTGCAAACGAGGCTGTTCTCGATTTGAGGACGATTTGTAGATGAGAATCTCAAGGTCGCCCGTCAACTGGAGTAGGTCGCCCTTCGATTGGAGTTGGTTGCCCTAGGTCGCTTCAACCACCACCATCAGAGGTGAGCTACCTGCAAGGAGAACAACTCGTCAGAAAGGTGGGGCTAGCTGCCAGCCTGTAGCCTATCCGATGCTTAAGTCAGTTGATGACTATTTGGAGAATGTCGGACACGCAAGGCGATCTTAGAGGCAGATCGGTGCTTGCGTGGCGAACTAGTGTGGAAGGAACGAATATGTGGAGGATATTCGACCTAGAATATAAGTAGATCTGTTAGAGTTTCCTACAGATTAGCCAGCCAACCTCCTTCTCGCTGGAGGAGATGTGGTATTTATAGGCTGCTGGAGTCGGTTGCTTTAGCTGAGCTGGCAGCGTCAGGGTGTCAGGGATTCGGTCGACGATATCAGGGCCGAACGTGTCAGGCATGCTTTTGTCATGCTGTCAGAGCCGTAAATGTCAAGCATACTTTTGTCAGGCTGTCTAGTGGCAAAACGGCCAGGGACGCTTTCGGTAGGCCGTCAGGTGACGAAGGGGTTAGGTGCGCTTTTGTCAGACTTTGTCTGTAGTGAAACTGGCAGTGATGTTAGCGGCAGGTCGCCTCCCTTATGGGGCAGACTGCTTCGGGGTGGAGAGGTAGGCGAGCTGCCTTTGGGACGAGCTACTCTGAGGCGAACTAGCATAGAACGTGTGCGATCAGCCGGAGGGCTCTTCTCTTTGATTCGGATGACGAGCTTGTCGCTCTGCTTGGGCGAGCTTCTCTGAGACTCGGCGAGCTTCTCGTTAGAGCTAGTTCTCAATAGGGAGATTCGGGGGGCCGTTTACTTGGGATTTGAACATGCGGGCCTAGATCGACTAGGCCGATCTTGAGGTCGTAACAAGCATAAAGGGAAAAGAAAAGCGGGATAATAAAATAAGAAAACAAGCATACAAGCATACCAAAAGATGGAAACAACGTGTCCTCACTGCCGAGAACAATGAAAAATAAATTTAAAATAAGAAACGGTGGAAAATAAAAATAAAAGGGCTAAAATGAAAGTGAAAAGATAAAGATAAAAATAAAAAGCGATAGCACTCATCCCCCAAGCTAAACACATCATGCAAGGCGGGAAAATGATAATGGGGTAGGGTGGGAAGAAAAATTGAGAAATGGACGTAAAATAAGGAAACTAAACAGAAGAAAGAGAAAAATGCATATGCATGTCCTAATGCCTATAATATGTACAAGCACACAGATGATGCGAATGATGCAATGATGTTATATGCATGTGGAGCAAAATGTGGTTCTCCCCTAAGTTATGCAAGATCAAGGCCCCAAAAAGACAGATGTGCACAAATAAATGGAGGTGAGGAATGAGCAGAAATAATGTAAGGATCAAGCAGGGGCACCACCCTCTGGAAGTGGTGAGGGGTCTCGCTACTAAGGACTAGAAGATGGAACAAAAGGTGCAGGCTCGATGGGTGTGTCGGAAGGGCAGGTCAATAACATGCGCATCCGGCTCAACGGAAAGAGTGACAGGCCCTGTAGAAGCCTAAGAAGGAGGCACAGTGAGCAATGTGGGTGTGACAGGAGGAACATGATCAGTTTTGGCTGGAGGAGGAGGTGCGAGTATAACAACTGCTGCATGCTGCATCCTCAGAATATCGATAATGGTAGTGAGGTCTCACTCTACTGAATGCTGGTGGGTGGTGACCGTGCGTTCGAGGGTGTCAAAGGCATGCCTCAATGTAGCGACCTCGGTCTCCATCGCAGTAATACATGCGTCAGTATGTCAGGAGCCAGGTGGTGGACGTGCATCCCTAGGTGCACCTCTCTCAGAATGGGCTCGGGCGTGTGCGCCATGAGGCATGAAACCAAAATCGGGAGAGGGCGGCCTAGGGGGGATCTCATTAGAAGATGGGAATGGAATGGATCCAAGATCTGGTACAGAGTGTGAAGCAGCAACATCAACAGAAATGGGAGTCGTCGTGGCAACAGAAGTGGTAACAGATGCCACGACTCTCTTAGTGAAGACAGCTGATGCAGGGAAAGAAGTAGTGCCATCAAGTGTAGGTGTGGATGCCGAAGTGATAGGATTGAAAGTGATGGGGTCCACATGGACATATAGGATGCTGGTAGAGTCAAAAGTGGTGGGGATAGCAGTGGTGGGAACATGCTCTGAAATGGTGGAAACAAAAGACTCGGGAGCAGCAGAACAGATGTGCCCTCAGGTCTGGGCATGGAAGAAAGTGAGGTAGTGACCTCGAGGGATAGAGGTGTGGACAGCCCCGAAAGTCACTATAGTGGTGGTGGGTGTGGAAGTGGTGGTGGTGGGAGCACTGACAGCTGTGGGGAGAAGTGCTCGCGGGCCGAGAGGCTAGAATGGCAGTGATATCGGGATCCTTATCAGAGCTGAGCACCCAGTCATCGGTGTGCTCTGCGGCGACTGGTCCTCCTGGGGGCTCAAGCTCGTGGATGGGTGGGATGAGAAAAATGCCAGACATGACCCAGTCAATCATGACTGGGGTTACAACAGTAAGATCAGGTTGGGGCAGATACATATGGTGCTTGCGACGGGTGCCCAAGAGATAGATCCAGTGGTGCTCACCGTGCAGCCTGATGATGTGCATGCACGCAAACACATCTAAAGTCAGTTAGGTAGGCCCGGTGGATGCCACTAGTCCTGCTGGAAGATCAATGCCGAGCATGGATGCAAAATGGTGAAGAAGCCGCTGCAACAGATATCTGTCGTGGCGGCGGCGGTCTGGAGAAGGTGGTGACACAGCCAGGCGGCTATGTCAGAGAGTAAGAATGGGTGAATCTGGCCATCTGTATGTGTTTGCAGATAATATATGGGTGGATCTGGCCATCTGTATGAGTAAGAATGAGTCTAAATATGGATTAAGGTATAAACAAAAGAAGCATGTTAATAAAAATGTGTTTGCAAATAATATTGAGAAAATTATGCCTACATGTATAGAAAACAAGTAAACATGTAAATAACAATAAAAGTACGTTGCATAAAATAAATATGTGGATTCCAATGAACTTAGATAGTTAATATAAACATACATATATACAAAGGGCCCAAAATAAAAAGGGCGCTATGTTTCATGATTACACTTTCAAGTACCCATATAGAAAGGGGAAGCATACAAATTGATGTGACTTCCAAGAAGGATATTGTATTCGTAACATCACTCCCATCTATTTGGTGATGCCAAATGAGGAGAAATACCAGGAATAATCAAAATCAAGGAAAGCATCAATTCAAGGAGAGTATGCTAACGTTAGGAAGAGTATATGTATTTAAAGTGTTTAAATATTTAAGTTTTGATTTTGATGAATATTTGATTTTGATAAACACTTGGTTTTGTTACCAAAAATTTTATAAAAAATTTTGTGAGTGTGTTTTGTTCTACACATTATGAATGATCACCACACCAAAAATCAAATGAATCCAATACTATTTGACCCTCGATCTACTCGTTGCAAATTCAATGGTTTTGGAAGAACAAAACTTTTTACGACGAGTGGATAGATGGTCAAATACCCTTAGGGTTCATCCATATTTGGGTTTTGGGGTTTTAGAATGTATACAACAACCCTGGAAAAAAATTTGAAAAAAAACTTTTTCCTAATAAAGCGTGAACGCAAGCATATGAAAGTTATATGTGATGACATCACATACATACATACATACATACATACATATGTTTCCTGTGCTGACAGCAATTTGGGTGGCTAAAAAGTTTATTTTTTTTATTTGTTGTGTTTTCTACAACTTGTTGTTAATCACCACACTAAATTTCAAGTGAATCCAACACTTTTTGACCATCCATCCATCCATTTCAAAAAAAACCGCTTCAAAACTGGATCTTCAATGCAAACATTTTGAAATGGATGGACAGAGGGTCAAAACGTATTGGATTCACTTGAAATTTGGTGTGGTAATCAACAACAAGTTATAAAACACACGACAAAAAAATAAATTTTTTTGAACCGCCTAAATTGATGTCGGCACAGGAAAATTGAACCGGTGCTGAGAGCACATGCCCATATTCACGCACGCGCGCGTGCGCACACACAGAGGAATATGGAGATGTGCTAACAGCACAGGGTCGAATTCCATGTACTGTCAGATTTTTTTATTTTTATTTTCTGCAATGTGTTCTAAAACTTGTTGTCGACATCCACACCAATTTTCAAGCGAATCCAAGACTTTTTGACCTCCATCCATACATGTTAGAAAGATTGCGCCGACATGTCCTGTTTTCAGAGGGGTTTTTTGAAATAGATGGATGGAGGGTCAAAAGGTGTTGGATTCACTTGAAATTTGGTGTGGTGATCAACAAGTTGTAGAACCTACTAAAAAATTAAAAAAAAACTTGTTAACCCCCAAAATGCTGTAAGAATAGGAAAAATTTACTATGCTTACAGCACATGCCCATATTCCTTATATATATGCATATGTGTGTGTGTGTGTGTGTGTGTGTGTGTGTGTGTGTGTGTGTGTGTGTGTCTATATATAAATTGAAAGGTAAGCGAGTATATATATGTGAGCAAACATGTACAATTATACAGGACTTGTCAGGCCATGCCTTTGGCAGAATAGACTCGGGAGAGGCAGGAAAGCAGTCACCAAGTACAAGAAAAACCAAAAAATAGAGTCTAACCAAAAAAAGAGGGAAAATAGCATGAAAACTAGACTAATCCCCAATTATAAAAAGCAAGGAGACAGCCGGATCTTGCTCCTCAAGGTCAAAAGGGGAGGAGAAGATGCCAAGTCCAAGGAAACTTTCGCAAGAATCTAGACCTTGGAGGGTTCCTTGGAAAGCAACATGCAATTGTTCCTCTTCTTCCATATATGCCAAACAACAGCAGAGAGGACAAATTTGCTAAGTCAGCCAGTAGCACGTGTCTTCTTCAATGATCCGAACCGACACTGGAGAGAGGTGTCCACATTGGAGTGATTTGGAGCGGGAGGGAAGGCCCATCTTGAGCTTAGAGGCGACCCAAATGTAGCTGCTACGTAGCTGCTGTCTCACAATGGAAGAAAAGGTGCCAAGTGGACTCCAGGTGAGAAGTACACAACACACAGGTGGGGGGACCTAAACACCACCGCAGAGGAGATGGTAAGTTGTGGGTAGCCTATCAGAGAGGGCACAGAGGAGAGTGAAGGTGAACTTCAGGTGTCCCGTGAACCAAACATCACCATGGAGGTGGTAGAGGGGCGAGGATGTTCTGATAAACGACTAAGCAGAACGAAGTGTGCAACTTCCACTGGAGTCACACATACAGTAGTTTGGATTGGATCCCATGGAGAATGGGCAGAAGAGCCCAAAGTGAGGGGCAAAGATGTCTGACAAGCACCATCGGGAGTCATCCGAGCAATCAGCAACAAAAAGATAGCTCAGGGAGTGATGTGGAGGGTAGACACCGGCCAAGGGATCATAGGAGAGCCAGGGGTCAAACCAGAGAGAGGTCAAGGTGCCATCCCCCACAACACGTCGCATACAGGCAGTGATCGCATCACGACATCGGAGTATATGCTTCCAGGTACCAGAATCAAGGGGTTAGAGTCATACAGAAAGAGAGAGGTATGCTTCAGATAAGTGGCCATCGTGTAGACTGCCCACAGGGAGGAAGAGTGGAGAAGCAACCAAAGGAGATTAATACTCGCCACCACCCCAACCTCACAGAGATTGCGAAGATCAATACCACCTTCCATCGTAGGCTTACTCATGTCATCCCATTTCTAGCAATGGATCTTAGTGCCACAAATGAGATCTCTACAAGAGCTCTACATAGCCTGTCGATCAAGGAGAGAACGTACACTGGAATGCGAAAAGACTGGATCTAGTAGGAGACCAGGCCATGAATGACGGTACAAACTAGCTCCACATGCCCAGAATGGAAAGAAGTCTGAAAGACCACCCAAAGAGCTTCACCTTACACTTGTCCAAAAGACTGGAATATAACTTGGCTGTAGGATAATTGGGAGAGAGGGGGATGCCGAGGTAGTTGACGGGGGGACCACAAGAGGGATATTCAAACGATTGGCCAACTCATTAGCTGAGATGCAACCCTTGCTGAGGATGATTCTGCTCTTTCGCTTGTTAACCTTTAGTCCTATGAATAGATGGAAGGTGAAAAGTAGGCGATTAAGTCCATCAAAAGAGTTGGGATTTGCCTTGCAAAAGACCAAAACATAATCAACAAAGAGATGGTGGGAGGGGATAATCTTAACACCCCTCTTAGGGAGATGGATGGAACATGCATGTGATGCGAGATCCATAAGAAACATGAAGAGATCCATGACGATGACAAAGATTAAGGGGGAGGTAGGGCCCCCTTGATGGACACCCCTGTTGTCGCCAAAGAATCCCATGGGAGAGCCATTGATGAGGATGGAAAGGAAGGGGACGAAAGACATTCCTTGACCCAATGGATGAAAGTTGGTGGGAAGCCCATCTGATGCATGAAATAGTAGACATACTCTTAATTGATGCTGTCAAATGCTTTACGGAGGTCGAGTTGAATGCAAGCTCTAACTCCCATAGAGTTAGAGAAGTCTCTAATGATCTCATGGGCCATGAGAGAAGAGTCCGAGATAGGTGATCTTTAATGAAAGCGGATTGGTTCCAAGAAATGAGATCCGACATGATAACAGCTAAGCAGTGGCTCAAAACCTTGGAACAGGATATGGGCTGGTAGCTCAAAAGCGACAAAGCCATGAGGGGTCTTAGGAACAAGGGTGAGAAAGGTATGGTTGGTTTGGCGGAGGAGTTGGCCAAAGGAGAACAGGGAATAGACTGTCGCTAGGATATTTCCACCGATGACCCCAAAGATCCTGGAAGAACTGGGGGTGAAGCTGTCAGTGCCTGTGGATTTGTCTTTATCATGAGAGAAGATGGCATCATTAATTTCCTCATTAGTCACCATATGCCCTATCTAGGATGCAGCTTTAGGGGAGATACCATGCTTGGCAATGACATTGGGAGCGGTGTTCCAGCAGTTATCTTGGTAGAAGAGCATGCTATAGAAGTCAACCGCGTCATAACACACGGAGGAAAGGTTAGTGGTGGGTGTTAGGTATTGGTGTTTTAGACCAATGTTGTTTTGATAATGATCACAATATTATGTTGTTGCTAATGACTCTCAATGCTTTAGTCTTAATTTTAATAATTGAAGAATAGCATTTTGGCTAAAAGCTTGGTGCAAGGATGGACATCAAGAGGAGCATTACCAAAGCTTGGAACGTGATGAAAGGAAGCTCATCAAGTGGTGCCAAAGCTTGGAAGATGAGGGGAAGATCAAGGCTACTCATGCTTGAGGACTTAGACTTTAGGAGAAGCAAATTGTAGTCCATGTAATTCTTATTACTTTCTTTACTCTTTTTGAGTCTAGGAATTTGTAATATCTTAATTAGATGGTCTCATTCATTTATGCATATGCATCAACCATATTAAAGAACCTTAGGATCATCATAGAATCCAAACTAATAGGTTCACCATGCCATGAACTCTTATCGGAGTCTCTGGACTTCCTTCAGGCGTCTGCTGAAGGCAGGATATGCGACTGGTGGTTCACTAGGCGCCTGTCCAGCCTTCTACATGTGGCTGATAAGCACAACTCAAGTCAATATTTTCTTGACTCTTACTTGAGCTTTTGGTGCAGGCGACTGAAGTTCAATAGACAGGCGATTGCTAACCATCAGGCACTTGGACATCGTTCATCAGTCGCCTATGTGCCAAATTGCGTAACTTGTCAATTTTGTGCATCACTCCATCTTGTGTGTCAGTCGACTGATGTATAGTTTACAGTCGCCTGTCAATCATCGGGCACTTGTACTTTGTTCATCAGTCGCCTGAATGCATAAGTGCGTAAGTTGACATTTCTCAGCTCCATTCCATCCCATGTGACAGTCGCCTGACAAAGTATTTACAAGCACAAGCACAGTTGTACAGGCGCCTGTGTAGTCTTCTACAGTCGCCTGTCTTGGCTCAGATTATAGCCATTGGTGAAAATATAGCTGTTGATCAGTCGCATTTTCTTTGTTCTACATGCGCATGTCCAAGCCGATTTCTGCCAAAATCTAGCCATTATAGAATTCTTTCTTTTGGCTTTTTGCTTGGGTTTGAGTGGTTTTCTTGGCTTCATATATATAGGAGATATCTTAGTTCTATTAGAACTCTTGATCAACATTGAATATCATAGAGAATCAATAAGCCACTCCTAATTCTCTTATTTCCCTCTCTTGAGCACATTCCTCTTCATGCATTGAAGCAAGCTCATAGGAAAATCCTCTAAGTGCAATTAAAGCTCATCTCAACACTTGGAGATCCCCTTCCATACCTTGCATTCAACATTGAGTAAGTTCATCTCATTAAGGCATAGGTAAGAGTCTATTTATTTCATCTTTGTGATTGAATCCCTAACTGTCTTTATAGGGGTTAGTTACTCTCTTTGTGGGAGTTTGTTACTCTCTTTGTGGGAGTTAGTTTCTCTCTTTGTAGGAGTTCAAATCACTTGTGCAGGGTATCCCTTGTGTAGGGATTATATTCACTACCTTGTATAGGCACAAGAAGCCGCGATAAGAAGCGTTAAGCTTCGAGAAAGATTCTATAGGCTTCTAATATGATCCTAGCTCTAAGATATGGGCGTTATGAAGATTAAAACGTAAGACCTACTCAAGGCTTAACATTCTACGAAAAGAAGCTAGAAGACAATAAATAAAACTTGACGAACCGTCTTCAAAATCTTCAATCCGAATCTCTTGACTTCAAAATGCTCCTAGAGCTTCAACGAAGATTTAGGCACATGATCACATGCTTTGAGAAGTCTTGAGACGTCGCTTTTGATGTTCATAGAAATTTGGCGACGATCTCCATAACTGCGCTCATAAAGAGTTAGTTCACGATATTTATGTTTGTTCATCATTAAAACCAAATCCGGAGAGTCAATACTCAACAACTAGATTGTATTCTAGACATTGAATGCTGAAAAAGTAAATGCTAGAGTGGATTTCCAAGGCCAAGGTCTTCAAAATTCATCCAAACTCTTCAGCTCCCCCTTAATTTGAAATCTGAATCTTCATTTGAGTTTTGATGCCAAAATAATCACTCCCAACATAGTTGACTCATTAAGAAAGCCAATAAAGCAAAACTTGGCCCAAAACAGCTTGAGGACCAACCTAAAATTGAGAGCTAAAGTTGGAGCTCGAAATTTCTTTGATGTCACTTGCTAACACCATTAGATTAGTCATGTTTTCTCCTGCATCATTCTCCCCTCCATGATTGGGATTTGCCCTCAAATCCTCAACATCTTCATTTTCAGGCAAGAATGGAGTTAAATCACCAATATTGAAAGTGGCAAAAATATTGGGTTCTTCAGGAAATTCAACCTTATATGCTTTACTTCCAACCTTCTCAACAATTTTTAAAAGGCCATCACCACGAGCCATGATCTTGTTCTTCCTTCGAGAGGGAAACCTTTCCTTCCTTAAATGAAGCCAAACTAGATCACTAGGCTTAAATTCAAGGGAGTTGCGATGCTTGTTTGCCTTTTGCTTGTACAATTCATTCACCCTTTCAATTCTGGTCTTCACTTGTTCATGGAGCTTTTTCATTTCTTTGGCACGTTGTTCAGCTTCAAAACTCACTTGGGACTTAATAGGAAGTGGGATCAGATCAATGGAAGTAAGAGGGTTCACTCTATAATTCACTTAAAATGGAGACCTTCCTGTTGCATATGAGGGAGCTCCATTGTATGCAAACTCGGCATGGGGAAGTTTGTTATCCCAACCTTTGATATTTTTCCCACCAAACTTCTGAGAAGAGTTGAGGGTGTTCTATTTCTCACTTTTGTTTGCCCATCAGTTTAAGGATGGTAGGCAGTACTAAACAAGAGCTTTGTTCCCAACAATTTCTACAAGCATATCCAAAAATGGCTTACAAACTTACAATCTCTATCACTTACAAAGGTCTTTGGTGGAGCTTGAGAATTTCTTTGAAATAGAGATCAGCAACATGAGAAGCATCATCTGATTTCGTGCATGCGATGAAATGAGCCATTTTTGAAAACCGATCAACAACTACCATGATAGCATCTTTCCCTCTTTGAGTTCTTGGTAGTGCCACAATAGAATCCATGCTCACATCTTTTCAAGGCTGATTTGGAACAGGCAGAGGAGTATACATTCCTTGATGAAATTGACTCTTAGATTTATGACAAATAGAACATCTTGAAACAACATTATGAACATCGCCAACCATCTTAGGCCAATAAAAGTGTTCTTGTAAGATGTCAAGTGTCTTGTTGATGCCAAAATGACCAGTAACAGCTCTACCAAGGGCTTCTTTCACCAAGAGATCACGCATTGAACTTTTGGGAATGCACAACTTGTTGTTCTTGAACAAAAAACCTCCTGAATCACATAAGGGCCTGAAAGAGCAGCTCTTTCTTCCTCAAAGAATTGAGAAAAGTCTAGATCATCCTTGTAAAGAGCTTTAATAAAATGAAAACCAAGAATTTTAGCTTCAACAATAAATAGAAGAGAATACCTCCATGAAAGTGCATCAGATACAACAATAGTTTTTCCAGATTTATGCTTTGAAACAAATGAGAAGGATTGAAGAAATTCAACCCATTTAGCATGCCTTTGATTCAACTTGTGATGTCCATTAATAAACTTGAGTGCTTGATGATCAGAATGTAGAACAAATTGCTTGGGGCGAAGATAATGACTCCAATGATCAAGGGCTCTTATAATGGCATATAACTCATTATCATAAGTGCTATAATTCTTCCTGGAGCCATTCAACTTCTCACTGAAATAAGCTATGGGACATTGAGATTGCACCAGAACTGCTCCAATACATACTCCACTTGCATCACACTCCACTTCAAAGAGATCGACAAAATTGGGCAAAGCCAAAATTGGAGCTTCACAAAGTTTCTTCTTAATAGATTCAAAGGCATTATGAGTAGCCTTAGTCAATTCGAAAGAGCCTTTTTTCATGCATTCAGTTATAGGGGTCAATAGAGTGCTGAAATCTGTAATGAATCTTCTATAAAATGATGCAATGCCATGAAAACTTCTTGCTTCAGATATGTTGGTTGGAACTGGCCAAGATCTCACAGCTTCAACTTTGGATTGATCAACAGAAATACCATCCTTTGAAACAACATATCCAAGGAAAACAACACTAGAAGTGAAGAATTCACATTTTTCCAACTTTCCAAAAAGTTCTTGTTGCCTCAAAACAGAAAAGACATCTGTTAAGTATTTCAAATGATCTTCATGATTCTTAGAATAAACCAGAATATCATCAAAGTATACGACAACAAACTTACGGATGAAAGGACGTAGAACCGCATTCATCAGCCTCATGAAAGTACTTGGAGCATTAGAGAGTCCAAATGGCATGACCCTCCATTCATATAATCCTCCTTTAGTTTTAAATGATGTTTTCCACTCATCTCCTTCCTTCATTCTGATTTGATGATATCCACTACGAAGATTATTAATCTTTGAAAAGACAATAGAACCATGCAACTCATCAAGCATATCATCCAAACGAGGAATTGGATATCGATACTTAATGGTGATGTTATTTATGGCCTTACTATCAACACACATGCGCATAGTTCCATGCTTCGTTGGAACATGCAAAGATGGAAGAGAACATGGGCTCATACTTTCTCGAACAAATCTTCTAGCCACCAATTCTTTCACATGCCTTTGTAGCTCTTTCGTTTCTTCTGGATTACACCGATAGGCAGCTTTGTTTGGCAAAGGAGCACCAGGAATGAGATCAATTTGATGCTCAATCCCTCTTATTGGAGGCAAACCAGGCGGTAGATCATCCGGGAACACATCTTGAAATTGATCAATCAATGGTCGCACCAAGCGATGCAATGGTTCTTCATTTCTTCCTTTCGAAGCCTTAACCACAAGTAAAGAATAAATAGTGTTGCAATTGAGTAAGTAATGCTCAACTTGTGCCTGGCATAGGTAGGAGGCTTTCTCACTTGTGGTTTCCACCCCATGTAAATTCACATAAATCTGACTAGGTGGTAAAGGAGCAAGTGTGATTTTATTTTGATCAACAATAAGAGAATAAGTGTTTTTGTGGACATCATGAATACCATGTTTATCAAACTGCCAAGGTCTTTCTAAGAGAATATGGCTAGCATTCATAGGAATCACATCACACAAAATACGATCATGATAAACATTGCTAATGGAAATAGCAACACGAGCTTGTTTGGTTACCTTGACATCATTGTTCCTGCTAAGACATTGAAGTTTGTATGGATGCGGGTGTGGTGTAGCAGACAACTGAAGTTTCTCAATGAGTGTTGTAGAAGCAACATTTGCACAGCTGCCACTGTCTATAATGAGACTGCATACTTTGCCCATGAAGGTGCACCTGCTGTAAAATATTTGCTCCCTTTGACCTTGTCCATGCGGTGCTTCCTTTGTTCCTTTGCATGGAGAACCCTACTAAACATGAGAAGTTCACCTTGATCAGCTTCTAACACCATCTCGTCTTCAGGATTAGCATTTCATTCAGTATCCCAAATCACTTCCTTTTCAACTTCTTTCTCAATCTCTTCAATCTTCTTAACTGTCATAATTCTTCTATTGGGACAATCAGCCTGGAAATGGCCAAAACCATGACACTTAAAGCATTTCTTCCCATCAAACTTTTTCTAAACCTCTTTAGGAGTTTCCTTGATCTTCTACTTATTCTTATCAGACCTCGAAGAAGAAGAGTCATTTTAGAGAAATCACTCTTAAAGAACTTTGGATGCTTGCTTGCTGTCTTCTTCAACTTAGCATGTTTCTCCACCTTCATGGCCAACTTGCACACGTCCTCAAAGGTCCAAAAAGGCTATAGATCAACCTTCTCAGTAATATTTGGATTCAACCCACCAAGGAATCGGACAATTTTCTGTCAGATTCTTCTTGAATTCCACTCTTTATAAGGAGCTGCTCAAATTCTCTAATATACTCTTCAACACGTAGACTTTCTTGCTTAAGAGAAGCAACCTTGAGGTTCAAATCTTGCTTGTAACTTGCTGGAATAAATCTTTTATCCATGAGTCTTTTTAGTTTGATCCAAGACTTAAGCTTTCTTTTGCCTTATCGACTCCTTTCCAATTTCAGGTTTTCAAATCAGATTGATGCATACCTTCTGAGCTTGATGCATGCAACCTTAAATCATTTCTCACCATTATAACCTTTGGCTTCAAAAATTCACTCAATAGAACGAACCCACTCCAGATATACATCAGGATTCAAACTTCCATCAAAATCTAGTGGATCTATCTTCACATCTTTGAAATCATCTTTGGGGGGCCTTCGATGATGAACTTGAGAAATTGAATCTTTAGATGAAGATCATACATCATTAGTGTCCGAATTAGATAAGGAAGAGGTGCCATGAGTGCTCCTTAAGTCCTCCTTCTTCCATGATTCGTTCTTAGGCCTAGTTGAGCAATTGATTGGTGTATTTCTGCAATTTGGCCTATAAATTCAGTAAGCTCTTTATCGCGCCGAAGATTTTGAGCTTTGTCACTCCCCGCTTCCCATTAAGCTTAGGAGCGAGGACGCGAATGGGTCCGCATGTGCAAGTAAGGAGGAGGTACTTTTTCTTTTCTTTCCTCACTGACTTAACACAATAAGCGTCTGTGTGAAATCCTGTAGGCTCTTGCTTGCATTACTCAAAAACAACAGAGATAAGTAAAACATTATTAACATCTCAAATGTCTTAACGTCATTACAACAAATGAAGAAAAGAAGAGTAGGTCTTATGACCCATACAACAAATGAAAAGAAGTGCAATAAAGGTTCACTAGGTCAATAAGTCTTGGTCCACTGATTCAGCTATCTCAACTAGTGCTCCTGGTGCTATAGCTCCGGATATGACATATATCCAAAAACATAAATGTATGACAGCAAGGGTCTGCAAGTAGAGATTAGAACCCAAGGCAAGGTATACAAAATTATACTGAATTTAAAAGGCATTAATGAATTAAATGAGATAATGACCACAAGATTAAACATGCTGATTTAAAATGAAATAGAGTAAAATACTCCTAGCATGCAGTTCTAAGCCGTCTAATAAGTAAGGTGAGTAGTTATGACATGGCAGTTATAACGAATTAAAAGTAAGCACTATAAACATGGCAATCCTGATGTGCGAGCAAGTGAACACGATTATTACAATTACAATGCAATGCTTTCTATCATGCATAGGTTTCTCGCCTTTAGGTCGTGATGAGTGAGTCGTTCTTCACACGGGGGCTTACCGTGATTGGCGCTAACCCCCCGCATGTGGATGGTGCCCTTGAAGAGAGTACCCTTTCATAGCCTAGAATCCACTCACAAGTTCAATGCACAACCAATTGCCACGGTTAACGATTTCTCGGACACGCACGGATTCTGCAGGCATTTTGGGTAAATTGGAGCCAAATGAGGAGTGTCTGTGGTTTCTATGTGAAGAGGAGATAGTTTCCATGACTTTCCATGAGATTTTGATTGGTTTGATCAAACGGTTGCAATGAATAACGGGGTTGATGATTATTACTATTTCTGGCAGCCCAAGCAACCGGGTTATCCGGTCATCAAACGACCTAAATCTAGGCTCCAACAACATCGGTAGCGCATCACCATCGCTTTCCATATGAAAACTATAATAATCCACTCACGGGTCCAATACAGAAGAAATTGCCCCAATGAAATCGATATTGCATCACCATCGTTTTCCATAGGAAAACTAAAAGAATCAACTCATGGGTTCAATACACAAACAATTTCCCCGGTTAACGACTTCTTTGACTCGTACGGATTTTACAGCCGTTATTGGGGAAATAAGCGGCCAAAAGCGGTTCATCCGTGGTTTCTATGTGAAGAGGAGGTAGTATTCTTGACTTCCCACGAGATTTCGATTGATTTGACCACACGGTTACTGCGAATAGAGTGGTTGACTAATTTTACTATTCCTGACAGCACCAGCTATCTGCCAATCCGGGCATTAAACGACCGAAATATTGGCTCCTACGACATCGATAGTTCATCACCATCGCTTTCCATGTGAAAACTATAATAATCCACTCACTGGTTCAATACACAAGCAATTGCCAATGTGAACAATTTTTTCGTCGCACGGATTTTACCGGCGTTTTAGGTAAATAAGAGGCCAAATGAGAAGCGTCCGCTGTTTATATGTAAAGATGAGGAAGTTTCCATGACTTCCCTTGGGATTTTGATTGGTTGGACCAAACGGTTGCTGTGAATAACATGGTTGATGAATTTTTTTTATTTTTGGATGCCCTAGCTATCGGCCAATCCGGGTATCAAACGTTCGAAATCTTGGCTCCTACGACCTCAATCGTGCATCACCATCACTTTCCATGTCAAAACTATAATAATCTACTCATGGGTTCAATACACAAGCAATTCCCACAGTGAACGATTTTTGGGACTCGCAAGGATTGTGCTGGCATTTTGGGTAACTAAGAGACCAAATGCAGAGCGTCTGCTGTTTCTATGTGAAGTGGAGGTAGTTTTTATGACTTTCCTTGATATTTCGATTGGGATGACCCCACGGTTGCTGCGAATAGGAGGGTTGAAGAATTTTACTATTTCTGGTAACCCAGCCATCGGCCAATCCGCGCATTAAACGACCGAGATCTTGGATCCTATGAAATCTGTAGTCCATCACCATCGCTTTCCATGTGAAAATTATAATAATCTACTCACGGGTTCAATTCACATGCAATTCCCGCTGTCAACGATTTCTGGGACTCGCAATGATTTTGCTGGCGTTTTTGGTAACTAAGAGGTTAAATGCAGAGCGTCTGCAGTTTCTATATGAAGGGGATGTAGTTTTTATGACTTCCCTTGAGATTTAGATTGAGATGACCCCACGGTTGTTGCGAATAGCAGGGTTGAAGAATTTTTACTATTTCTGGTAACCCAGCTATCGAACAATCCATGGAATCTTGGCTCCTATGAAATCGATAGTCCATCACCATCGCTTTCCATGGAAAAACTATAAGAATCCACTCACAGGTTCAATACACAACCAATTGCCACGGTTAACGATTTCTCGGACTTGCACGGATTCCGCTGGTATTTTGGGTAAATTGGAGCTAAATGAGGAGCGTCCGTGATTTCTATGTGAAGAGGAGATAGTTTCCATGACTTTCCTTGAGATTTTGATTGGTTTGATCAAACGGTTGCAACGAATAATGGGGTTGTTGAATATTATTATTTCTGGCATCCCAAGCTACTGGGTTATCCTGTCATCAAACGACCTAAATCTTGGCTCCAATGACATCGGTAGCACATCACCATTGATTTCTATATGAAAACTATAATAATCCACTCACGGGTTCAATACACAAGCAATTGCCAAGGCAAACAATTTTTGAGAGTCGCAAGGATTTTGCCAGCGTTTTAGGTAAATAAGAGGCCAAATGTGGAGCGTCTGCTGTTTCTATGTGAAGATGAGGTAGTTTCCATGACTTCCTCTGCGATTTTGATTGGTTGGACCAAATGGTTGCCGCGAATAACATGGTTGATGAATTTTTCTATTTCTGGATGCACGAGCTATCGGCCAATCCGGGCATCAAACGTTTGAAATCTTGGCTCCTACGACATCGATCATGCATCACCATCACTTTCCATGTGAAAACTGTAATAATCTATTCACTGGTTCTATACACAAGCAATTCCCGCAGTGAGCGATTTTTGGGACTCGCAAGGATTTTGATGGCGTTTTGGGGAACTAAGAGGCCAAATACGGAGCGTCTGCAGTTTCTATGTGAAGGGGAGGTAGTTTTTATGATTTCCCTTGAGATTTCAATTGGGATGACCGCACAGTTGCTGCGAATAGCTGGGTTGAAGAATTTTACTATTTCTGGCAAACCAGCTATCGAACAATCCGGGCATTAAACGACGGAAATCTTGGCACCTGTGAAATCGATTGTCCATCACCATCGCTTTCCACGGGAAACCTATAAGAATCCACTCACAGGTTCAATACACAACCAATTGCCACGGTTAAGGATTTCTCGGACTCGCACGGATTCCGCTGGTATTTTGGGTAAATTGGAGCCAAATGAGGAGCGTCCGTGGTTTCTATGTGAAGAGGAGATAGTTACCATCACTTTCCTTGAAATTTTGATTGGTTTGATCAAACGGTTGCAACGAATCACGGGGTTGTTGAATATTATTATTTCTTGCAACCCAAAGCTACTGGGTTATCCGGTCATCAAACGATCTAAATCTTGGTTCCAACGACATCGGTAGCACATCACTATTGCTTTCTATATGAAAACTATAATAATCCACTCACGGGTTCAATACACAAGCAATTGCCAAGGCGAACAAATTTTGAGAGTCGCACGGATTTTACCAGTGTTTTAGGTAAATAAGAGGCCAAATGAGGAGCATCTGCTGTTTCTATATATGAAGATGAGGTAGTTTCCATGACTTCCCTTGGAATTTTGATTGGTTGGACCAAATGGTTGCCGCGAATAACATGGTTGATGAATTTTTCTATTTCAGGGTGCCCTAGCTATCGGCCAATCCGGGCATCAAACGTTCGAAATCATGGCTCCTACGACATCGATCGTGCATCACCATCGCTTTCCATGTGAAACTGTAATAATCTATTCACTGGTTCTATACACAAGCAATTCCCGCGATGAGCGATTTTTGGCACTCGCAAGGATTTTGCTGGTGTTTTGGGTAACTAAGAGGCCAAATGCGGAGCGTCTGCAGTTTCTATGTGAACGGGAGGTAGTTTTTATGACTTCCCCTGAGATTTCAATTGGGATGACCGCACAGTTGCTGCAAATAGCTGGGTTGAAGAATTTAACTATTTCTGGTAAACCAGCTATCGAACAATCCGGGCATTAAACGACGGAAATCTTGGCACCTATGAAATCGATTGTCCATCACCATCGCTTTCCGTGGGAAAACTATAAGAATCCACTCACTGGTTCAATACACAATCAATTGCCACGGTTAACGATTTCTCGGACTCGCACGGATTCTGCTGGCATTTTGGATAAATTGGAGTCAAATGAGGAGCGTTCGTGGTTTCTATGTGAAGAGGAGATAGTTTCCATGACTTTCCTTGAGATTTTGATTGGATCAAACGGTTGCAACGAATAACGATGTGAAAAATATACTAATCTATTCACTTGTTCTATACACAAGAAATTCTCGCGGTGAACGATTTTTGGGACTCGCAAGGATTTTGTTGGCATTTTGGGTAACTAAGAGGCCAAATGCGGACCGTCTGCAGTTTCTATGTGAAGGGGAGTTAGTTTTAATGACTTCCCTTGAGATTTCGATTGGGATGATCATACGGTTGCTGCGAATAGCCGGGTTGAAGAATTTTATTATTTTTGGTAACCCAGCTATCGGCCAATCCGGGCATTAAACGACAGCAATCATGGCTCCTATGAAATCGATTTTCCATCACCATCGCTTTCCATGGGAAAACTATAAGAATCCACTCACAGGTTCCATACACAACTAATTGCCACTGTCAACGATTTCTCGGACTCGCACGGATTCTGCTGGCATTTTGGATAAATTGGAGCCAAATGATACTTTCCCTGACTTTCCATGAGATTTTGATTAGTCTGATAAAACGGTTGCAACGAATAACGGAGTTGATGAATATTACTATTTCTGCCGCCCAAGCTTCTGGTTTATCCAGTCATCAAACGACCTAAATCTTGGCTCCAACGACATTGGTAGCGCTTCACCATCGCTTTCCCTATGAAAACTATAATAATCCACTCACTGGTTCAATACACAAGCAATTGCCACGGTGAACAATTTCTGAGAAACACACGGATTTTGCAGGCGTTTTGGAAAAATATGAGGCCAAATGATGATCGTCTGCTGTTTCCATGTGAAGTGGATGTATTTTCCATGATTTACAATGAGAGTTTCGATTGGGATGACCCCACGGTCGCTGCAAATAGCGGTGTTGAAGAATTTTACTATTTCTGGCAGCCCCAGCTATCGGCCAATCCGGGCATCAAACGACCGAAATCTTGGCCCCATGAAATCGATATTGCATCACCATCGTTTTCAATAGGAAAACTAAAAGAATCCACTCATGGGTTCAATACACAAGCAATTTCCCCGGTTAACGACTTTCGACTCCCACGGATTTCACAGCCGTTATTGGGGAAATAAGCGGACAAATGCGGTTCGTCCGTGGTTTCTATGTGAAGAGGAGGTAGTATTCTTGACTTCCCACGAGATTTTAATTGATTTGACCGCACTGTTACTGCGAATATTGTGGTTGACGAATTTTACTATTTCTGGCAGCACTAGCTATCGGCCAATCCGGGCATCAAACGAACGAAATATTGCCTCCTACGACATCGATAGTTCATCACCATCGCTTTCCATGTGGAAACTATAATAATCCACTCACGAGTTCAATACACAAGCAATTGCCAAGGTGAACAATTTTTGAGAATCGCACGGATTTTGCCGGCGTTTTAGGTAAACAAGAGCCCAAATGAGGAGTGTCCACTGTTTCTATGCAAAGATGAGGTAGTTTCCATCATTTCTCTTGGGATTTTGATTGGTTGGACCAAACGGTTGCCGTAAATAACATGGTTGATGAATTTTACTATTTCTGGATGCCCTAGTTATCTGCCAATTCGGGTATCAAACGTTCGAAATCTTGGCTCCTACGACATCGATCGTGCATCACCATCTCTTTCCATGTGAAAACTATAATAATCTACTCATGGGTTCAATACACAAGCAATTCCCACGGTGAACGATTTCTGGGACTCGCAAGGATTTTGCTGGCATTTTAGGTAACTAAGAGGCTAAATGCGGAGCATCTGCTGTTCTATGTGAAGAGGAGGTAGTTTTTATGACTTTCCTTGAGATTTCGATTGGGATGACCCCACAGTTGCTTCGAATAGGAGGGTCAAAGAATTTTACTATTTCTGGTAACCCAGCCATCGGCGAATCCGGGCATTAAACGACCGAAATCTTGGCTCCTATGAAATCGATAGTCCATCACCATCGCTTTCCATGGGAAAACTATAATAATCCACTCACAAATTCCGGGCTCGCACAAATTGCCACGGTTAACGATTTCTCGGACTCACACAAATTCCGCTGGCATATTGTGTAAATTGGGATGACCCCATGGTAGCTGCGAATAGCAGGGATGAAGAATTTTACTATTTCTGGTAACCCAGCTATAGAACAATCCGGGCGTTAAACGACCAAAATCTGGGTTCCGATAAAACCGCCATCGCTTTCGATGGGAAAACTATAAGAATCCACTCACAGGTTCACTACACAACCAATTGCCACAGTTAACGATTTCTCGGTCTCGCACGGATTCTACTGGCATTTTGGGTAAATTGGAGTCAAATGAGGAGCGTCCGTGGTTTCTATGTGGAGAGGAGATAGTTTCCATGAATTTCCATGAGATTTTGATTGGTTTGATCAAATGGTTGCAGCGAATAACGAGGTTGATGAATATTACTATTTCTAGCAGCCCGAGCTACCGGGTTATCCAGTCATCAAAGGACCTAAATCTTGGCTCTAACGACATCGGTAGCGCATCACCATCGCTTTCCATATAAAAACTATAAT
Source organism: Scilla litardierei (assembly GCA_030789695.1). Taxonomy (NCBI): domain Eukaryota; kingdom Viridiplantae; phylum Streptophyta; class Magnoliopsida; order Asparagales; family Asparagaceae; genus Scilla; species Scilla litardierei. The sequence goes on along the minus strand of CM061137.1, from coordinate 67,910,705 downwards.
AATCCACTCACGGGTTTAATACACAACCAATTGCCACGGTGAACTATTTCTGGGAAACACACGGATTTTACAGGCGTTTTGGGAAAATATAAGGCCAAATGATGAGCGTCAGCTGTTTCTATGTGAAGAGGATGTATTTTTCATGAATTTCCATGATACTTTTGATTGGGATGACCCAACGGTCGTTACAAATAGCGGTGTTGAAGAAGTTTACTATTTCTGGCAGCCCCAGCTATTGGCCAATCCGGGCAACAAACGACTGAAATCTTGGCCCATATGAAATCGATATTGCATCACCATCGTTTACCATAGGAAAACTATAAGAATCCACTCATGGGTTCAATACACATGCAATTGCACCGGTTAACGACTTCTTCGACTCGCACGGATTTCACAGCCCACATCCGTTATTAGGGAAATTAGCGGCCAAATGTGGTTTGTCCGTGGTTTCTATGTGAAGAGAAGGTAGTATTCTTGAATTCCCACGATATTTCGATTGGTTTGACCACACGGTTACTGCGAATAGAGTGGTTGACGAATTTTACTATTTCTGGCAGCACCAGCTATCGGCCAATCCGGGCATCAAACGAATGAAATATTGGCTCCTATGACATCGATAGTTCATCACCATCGCTTTCCATGTGAAAACTGTAATAATCCACTCACGGGTTCAATACACAAGCAATTGCCAAGGTGAACAATTTTTGAGAGTCGCACGGATTTTGACGGTGTTTTAGGTAAATAAGAGGCCAAATGAAGGGTGTCCGCTATTTCTATGTGAAGATGAAGTAGTTTCCTTGACTTCCCTTGAGATTTTGATTGGTTGGGTCAAACGGTTGTTGCGAATAAAATGGTTGATGAATTTTTCTATTTCTGGATGCCCTAGCTATCGGCCTATCCGGGTATCAAATTTTCGAAATCTTGGCTCCAATGACATCGATCGTGCATCACATCGCTTTCCATGTGAAAACTATAATAATCTACTCACGGGTTCAATACACAAGCAATTCCCACTGTGAACGATTTCTGGGACTCGCAAGTATTTTGCTGGCATTTTGGGTAATTAAGAGGCCAAAAGGGAGCGTCTGCTGTTTCTATGTGAAGGGGAGGTAGTTTTTATGACTTTCCTTGAGATTTCGATTGGGATGACCTCACGGTTGCTGCGAATAGGAGGGTTGAAGAATTTTACTAATTTTGGTAACCCAGCCATCGGTGAATCCGAGCATTAAACGACCGAAATCTTGGCTCCTATGAAATCGATTGCTCATCACCATCGCTTTCCATGGGAAAACTATAAGAATCCACTCCCAGGTTCAACACACAAGCAATTGCCATGGTTAACGATTTCTCGGACTCGTACGAATTTTGCTGGCATTTAGTGTAAATTGGAGCCCAATGAGGAGCGTCCGTGGTTTTTATGTGAAGAGAAGATAATTTCCGTGACTTTCCATGAGATTTTGATTGGTTTGATCAAACGGTTGTAGCGAATAACGATGTTGATGAATATTACTATTTCTGGCAGCCCAAGCTCTCAGCTTATCCGGTCATCAAACGACCTAAATCTTGGCTCCAACGACATCGGCAGCACATCACCATCGCTTTCCATATGAAAATTAAAATAATCCACTCACGGGTTCAATACACAAGCAATTGCCACGGTGAACAATTTCCAGGAAACACCCGGATTTTAAAGGTGTTTTGGGAAAATGTGAGGCCAAATGAGGTGCGTCAGCTGTTTCTAAGTGAAGAGGATGTAGTTTCCATAAATTTTCATGAGATTTCGATTGGGATGACCCCACGGTTGCTGCAAATAGCGGGGCTGATGAACTTTACTATTTCTGGCTGCCCCAGCTATCTGCCAATCCAGGCATCAAACGACCAAAATGTTGGCCCCGATGAAATCGATATTGCATCACCATTGTTTTCCATAGGAAAACTGTAAGAATACAATCACAGGTTCAATACACAAGTAATTGCCACGGTTAACGACTTCTTTGACTCGCTCGGATTTCACAGCCGTTATTAGGGAAATAAGCGGCCGAATGCGGCTCGTCCATGGTTTCTATGTTAAGAGGAGGTAGTTTTCTTGACTTCCCATGAGATTTAGATAGATATGAAAACACAGTTACTGTGAATAGAGCGGTTGACGATTTTTATTATTTCTGGCAGCACCAGCTATCGGCCAATCCTGTTGGATCTGGATCGTAGCCTAGAGGGGGGGTGAATAGGCTTATAAAAATAATTCGTGCAATCCACGAATAAGCACACGCAGTTATAGTAGCAACAGTGTAAATAAAAAGCAGACAGAGTACACAGCAGATTTACCCTGGTTCGGTCGTCCCAACGACCTACTCCAGCCCCCAAAGCAGAACTAGTATTGAATAGCGCAATAGGTACAAAGCCACAAGTTAGAGCACGCTCAGAGCACCCTCTACGTCTCTACACTCGCCAGGCTCTCAGTACCCCACACACAGTGTTTCCTCTCACTATCAATCCTAGCAAAGCTTTCTACCAGCTAGTCCCAAACTAGCTGGGTCCCACTTGTCTAGTCCCAACTAGACAAGTCCCAAAATAGTCCACAAAAAATAGGTAAAGTTTCCCCTACGAAGATCTATCACAATTGCTACACAAGATAATAAAGTATGAGTTTAGAAAGCTCAGATTGTGTAGCGGCGATGTCTTCGTCAATCAGCACGGGTCAGATCTGTATCTGACTAGATGTCATCGTCTCGTCTCCCTGGATCAGAAGATGTGGTGCTCCTCAGATCGTAGCGTGGATCTTCCTCTTAAGTCGTCTGTGTAACTGATGGTTCAAGGGATGTGCACACAACAATTGATGAGTGGCTCAAAGTAATGTCCCAACAATTCCAAATCAGAGTCTGTTCCTTGGTCAGCAAGTGGATTGGAACTTCAATGCATGCAAGCCTTCTTCAATTGATCTTTTCATATTTCCCAACAAGAGGTCCCTCTGCCCCCTCTTTTAACTTGGTTGCGGCTGAAGAAGGCTTCAAATAATACTGCTCTTGATTGACGTTGCTTCGTGCATGTCTCGATTTGTGTAGCTGCGAATCAAACTTGCGGCCTTGGAATTTTTCGTGCTTTGTGTGCCCTGCAACAGAAATGAACAAATAGCTTTGGCCGGCTCTTTGAATTCTGAGAAAATGCACACAAAAACATTTGCCCTCCACTTTGAAACTTCGGCTGCTCCTGTGGTCTTCTTTGATGACCAAAAACAAATAAACACTTATATGTGAAAAAAGAAACTTGAAAACGTTAAAAGAAGAAAGAAACCAAGTGCTACTGCAAAACAATTTGCGTGAGAGCTTCAAAATAATTGGCCGGTCTTTGTTGTCTAAAACAATGAGCTCTCCCCTCAATGATGATTGCCGAAACAAAGAAATCCCTCAATGATAATTGCTGAGAGAATTCGTAATGAACAAAATAACGGCCTGGGGAAGAGTTCAGCAAAGGAAGTTCACATATAAGTTGAAAACAAAATGAATGAAGAGCTCTCCAATTCTAAAGTTGTGTGACTTTGCTCGAGAAAAAAAATGGCCCCTTTGTTTGCAGTCGCCCTCTTAGAAGATAATGAAATCTAGGCTCCCTGTTTAATTTTTTTCTCTAGGGTGTTGAAGAACCAAGGCAGGGGGATTTTAATAGGTCGGCTACTAGGGTTACTTGTGTTGATTTTTTTGTTGTCTCAACAAAACAATACACGGGCTGCCAAAGAAAAACAGATGGGCCGGCTAAAAGCCTTTTTCGGATTTGCAAAGAGCTTGAGTTCTTTTGTTTGTAAGTGGAGAACGTGTCCTCATTTTTGTGCTGTGTGTTTAAAGGAGTTTTGTGTGGCCCCTTAAGAGGAAACGTGCGGCACTTGCTCGTTTTAAAAAAATGAGAATGTCCTTTTTTAAGCCCATTTATTTTATTCCTTTGGTGTTTGCATTTTGGGGTAATCAACAGGAATATAATTAGAGTTTGGCACGATAGATACGAGTCACCTCAAGCTAGGTTCTACTCCTTTCTCCTTTGCACATTGACCAAGTCCTCCCGTGAATTAGTCGCACGTTCGCCAATCCTGAAACACACTAAGCACACACGTCAAATATGACGACACGTTTGTCATCATCAAACCAGAGATCCTAGATCGTTGCATCCAACAATCTCCCCCTTTTGGTGATGACAAACCCATAAAAGATTTGAGCACTAGATATGGGTGTGTGAAGTGTGTTGAAGGGTGTAATGCAATATGATGTATGGATGAAGGGTGTAATGCAATATGATGTATGGATGAGTCATTCAAGCATTACAAAGCATGCACAACAAATACTAAATATAAAGGCATGCTCCCCCTTCTCTCAAGCTCCCACTTCAATAGTATTTTCCATGCTCCCCCTTCAACGGATAATACCGACATCAAATCTTGTACATCAAATCTTGTATTTTCTTTCTCCCCCTTTGTAATCACCAAAAGTGGATTAATGAAGTCACAAAAAAAATATCCCATGTAAAAATAAATCATTATTAGATGTAGCGAGCAATTTGCATGAGTATTCCAAATAATAGACAGTTCAATTTCATAGAATTTCATAACAAGACTTCTCCACCTTTGTGTAAGTGTAATGATATAGACAATAAAGTGCAAGAGGAGATTCAATTTTAGAAATTCAACCAAATCAATCCACATTTTCCAATTTTTCATGAATATCACTAGGATTGATTTTTCCCACCTCATCAAAGATGAGTTCAAGTTACCAAACCCCAAAACATGGCCTAAAAGGACTTTTAAATGTGGGGTGGCATTGCTTGACGAGTTTTATACACCAACGCTAATGATTACCCATGTAGCACAAGTTGGATACTCGTGGGTTGTGTATTAGCCATGAAGTGTATCCATTTTTCATACGGAGCAATTTTTTTTTTTTCAATTATTTTGTGCTCAATTTTAATTCATGGCTAAACACTTCATATCCCTTAGAAATTTCAGAAATTAATCATTCCTACATTCACTTTCCATTATTCTTCAAAAGAATCTCCAAAAGCACGAAAAAGTCAAATATCGTGAAAGTGCAAATGTAGGTGTAGAAGTTAAGTTTGAAATTTTAGAGACATGTCATGGCTACTAAAAAGATAACAACATGTTCATGTAGCTACAACAATAATGAATTGACTTCTACACGGGATACAATTGATCATTCATGCAATACCACTTAAGAGATTCATAAGCGGAGATTCAATAAGCACGATTTTTTTTATTTTTTGATTTTTCATTTTTTTTGTTTTTTTCAGAAATAAAAACATTAAAAACTTCCATGCAAGCACACAAAACAAAATAAATCAAGCACACACAAAAAAAATCTATGAAGGTATGCAATGCAATGCAAAGAGGGATAAAAATTATACATTCTCGTCGCTTTTTGACGAAGGAGCTAAAAGAATGAGACATTGAAATTATCGCTCCTCGCCAAAACTCCATCACACCTACATGAAAGGTGTTAAGTGTGACCTTGGAATCCAACAAGGTTCACTAGTGTTAGCTAATATTGTTTTAGGAACCCACACTTGTTTAAACTTGATATTTGTGTTCCTAAATTTACAATAATATGAAGTGTGGCCTACACTATCACAAGTAAAGCACATTGCATATTTGTTTCTTGCAATAGAGGGTACATTGTGGAATTTCTTGAATTTTTGCTTTTCAACGTTTTTCTGACCAAAACCAAGTCCTCTTCTATTATTGCCATATAATTGATTCTCTAAAATAGTGTCCAACGATTGTTTTCCCATAGAGAATTTCTTAATGGCCACTTCAAGATGAGAGACTTTGGTTTTTAATTGTTTGTTTTCTTCCACAAGCATCGTGCATTTACTAATAAAAGCTCTCTTGTTTTCCTCTTCCTTCTTTTCAAATTCAATCATTTTTCTTTTAAAATCATTATCCAACATGCAGAATTTATCATTAAGCTCTCTAATCACATAGTCTTTTTCAGTTTCAAGCTTAATCAAATCAAGTTTAAGCATGCTAATTTGGTTTAATAATGAGGGACAAGAAATACAAGGAGCAGTTTCATCAAAGCTAGCTTTTTCCTTCTTCATGATTTCAATAGTAGACTTACATGCATTAAGTTCAATTTTAAGCTTTTCATTCTCTTTAAACACCTTATCATCTCTAACTTGCATGTCATAGTTCTGATTTTGGAGACAGTCAATAGTGAACTCATGATCTACTATTTGATCTTGCATTTCTTCACAAATTTTAAGAAGTTCAGCTTTGCTACCTGACGGTGTCTCATCTTGGATGCCCATCAAAGCCATGCAAGAATGGGCTTCATGTTCCTCATCGCTTTCAGCTTCGCTATCCATATCCCATGTTAATACCTTCGCTTTTCCTTTTCCTTTAGCGAGCTGAGCAGTTTCATTTGGGCAATCCTTCATCAGATGTCCTCTTCCCTTGCATTTAAAACATTGCATTCTATCAGTAGTTTTCTGATCATTAAATTGCTTGGAAGAATTATTAAAGTTAGAACGATTAAACCTGGGTGCCATTTCGTTTCTCCCATGCTTGGTCTTGATGAATTTTCTGAAGTTTCTCACCATTAGTGCTATGTCGTCGTCATCATCCTCTTCTTCGCTAGCTTGCAAAGCAATAGGCTTTATGGCTCTCTTTCTCCTCAGGTTTCTCTCTTGCTTCAACATTTTGTAGTTCCAACTCATGGGACATCAAATTACCAATAAGGTCATCCACCCTCAATTGAGACAATACCTTTGCTTCCTGGATGGCGGTGACCTTTGGTCTGAAAGAGCTTGGCAGTGCTCTTAATATCTTTCTCACCTGTTCAAGGCTAGAATATGGCTTACCGAGCGAGCTAGACTTGTAGACGATGTTCGTGAATCTCGCAAACATTTCTGATATGGTCTCTGATGGTAGCATGCGAAATCCCTCGTACTCCGTGCTCAGAAGTGCAAGTCTAGACTCCTTCACCTGTGACGTTCCCTCGTGCGTCACCTCCAAAGTATGCCATATCTCCTGCGCAGTTAGACAATGTGAGATTCTATTATATTCAGATTTATCAAGTGCACAAATGAGAGCATTCATAGCTTTAGCATTTAAGGAATAAGATTTCCAATCATTATCATCCCATTTGTCATTTGGTTTTTCAATCTCAGCATTTTCTACTTTAATTACAGGCAGTTTATATCCTTTTTCAATTATTTGCCAAGCCTTGTAATCAACAGAAATAAGGTAGATTTTCATACAATTTTTCCAATAAGCATAATCACCTCCATTAAACCTAGGGGGACGGGAAACAGACTGACCCTCAGCAAAAGCACTATCCATATGGTTATTCATGGTCAATCCTAGGCTAGATTCTAAAACCTGCTCTGATACCACTTGTTGGATCTGGATCGTAGCCTAGAGGGGGGGGGGGGGGTTGGGGGGGGGGGGGGGGGGTGGGGTGAATAGGCTTATAAAAATAATTCGTGCAACCCACGAATAAGCACACGTAGTTATAGTAGCAACAGTGTAAATAAAAAGCAGACACAGAGTACACAGCAGATTTACCCTGGTTCGGTCGTCCCAACGACCTACTCCAGCCCCCAAAGCAGAACTAGTATTGAATAGCGCAATAGGTACAAAGCCACAAGTTAGAACACGTTCAGAGCACCCTCTACGTCTCTACACTCGCCAGGCTCTCAGTACCCCACACACAGTGTTTCCTCTCACTATCAATCCTAGCAAAGCTTTCTACCAGCTAGTCCCAAACTAGCTGGGTCCCACTTGTCTAGTCCCAACTAGACAAGTCCCAAAATAGTCCACAAAAAATAGGTAAAGTTTTCCCTACGAAGATCTATCACAATTGCTACACAAAATAATAATGTATGAGTTTAGAAAGCTCAGATTGTGTAGCGGCGATGTCTTCGTCAATCAGCACGGGTCAGATCTGTATCTGACTAGATGTCATCGTCTCGTCTCCCTGGATCAGAAGATGTGGTGCTCCTCAGATCGTAGCGTGGATCTTCCTCTTAAGTCGTCTGTGTAACTGATGGTTCAAGGGATGTGCACACAACAATTGATGAGTGGCTCAAAGTAATGTCCCAACAATTCCAAATCAGAGTCTGTTCCTTGGTCAGCAAGTGGATTGGAACTTCAATGCATGCAAGCCTTCTTCAATTGATCTTTTCATATTTCCCAACAAGAGGTCCCTCTGCCCCCTCTTTTAACTTGGTTGCGGCTGAAGAAGGCTTCAAATAATACTGCTCTTGATTGACGTTGCTTCGTGCGTGTCTCGATTTGTGTAGCTACGAATCAAACTTGCGGCCCTGGAATTTTTCGTGCTTTGTGTGCCCTGCAACAGAAATGAACAAATAGCTTTGGCCGGCTCTTTGAATTCTGAGAAAATGCACACAAAAACATTTGCCCTCCACTTTGAAACTTCGACTGCTCTTGTGGTCTTCTTTGATGACCAAAAACAAATAAACACTTATATGTGAAAAAAGAAACTTGAAAACGTTAAAAGAAGAAAGAAACCAAGTGCTACTGCAAAACAATTTGCGTGAGAGCTTCAAAATAATTGGCCGGTCTTTGTTGTCTAAAACAATGAGCTCTCCCCTCAATGATGATTGCCGAAACAAAGAAATCCCTCAATGATAATTGCTGAGAGAATTCGTAATGAACAAAAGAACGGCCTGGGGAAGAGTTCAGCAAAGGAAGTTCACATATAAGTTGAAAACAAAATGAATGAAGAGCTCTCCAATTCTAAAGTTGCGTGACTTTGCTCGAGAAAAAAAAATGGCCCCTTTGTTTGCATCCGCCCTCTTAGAAGATAATGAAATCTAGGCTCCCTGTTTAATTTTTTTTTCTTGGGTGTTGAAGAACCAAGGCAGGGGGATTTTTATAGGCCGGCTACTAGGGTTACTTGTGTTGATTTTTTTGTTGTCTCAACAAAACAATACACGGGCTGCCAAAGAAAAACAGATGGGCCGGCTAAAAGCCTTTTTCGGATTTGCAAAGAGCTTGAGTTCTTTTGTTTGTAAGTGGAGAACGTGTCCTCATTTTTGTGCTGTGTGTTTAAAGGAGTTTTGTGTGGCCCCTTAAGAGGAAACGTGTAGCACTTGCTCGTTTAAAAAAAATGAGAATGTCCTTTTTAAAGCCCATTTATTTTATTCTTTTGGTGTTTGCATTTTGGGGTAATCAACAGGAATATAATTAGAGTTTGGCACGATAGATACGAGTCACCTCAAGCTAGGTTCTCCTCCTTTCTCCTTTGCACATTGACCAAGTCCTCCCGTGAATTAGTCGCACGTTCGCCAATCCTGAAACACACTAAGCACACACGTCAAATATAACGACACGTTTGTCATCATCAAACCAGAGATCCTAGATCGTTGCATCCAACAAATCCAGGCATCAAACGACCGAAATCTGGGCTCCTACAACATCGATAGTGCATCACCATCGCTTTCCATATGAAAACTATAATAATCCACTCACGGGTTCAATACAGAAGCAATTGCCACGGTGAACAATTTCTGGGAAACACACGGATTTTGTAGGCGTTTTGGGAAAATATGAGGCCAAATGATGAGCGTCTGCTGTTTCTATGTGAAGATGATGTATTTTTCATGATTTTCCATGATATTTTCGATTGGGATGACCCCACGGTCGCTGCAAATAGCGGTGTTGAAGTATTTTACTATGGACTTTGTGACTGGACTGCCTCGGAGTCCGAAGCAGAATGACGCGATTTGGGTGATCATAGACCGGTTAACCAAATCAGCGCACTTTATTCCTTTCCGAGTAGGACAGTCCACTGAGACGCTAGCGAGGAGATATATGGAGGTAAATTCTTTTACTATCCGTTTCTATTTTCTTTTCCTAGTTTAGATAGTGATGTAACGTGAATCGTGCAGGAGATCGTACGACTTCACGGAGTCCCCGTGAGTATCGTGCCGGACAGAGACACGAGATTCACATCTCAGTTTTGGCAGAGTCTGCAGAAGAGCATGGGTACGAGTCTAAGTTTCAATACGGCGTACCACTCGCAGACGGATGGCCAGTCCGAGAGGACGATTCAGATCTTGGAGGATATGCTGAGGGCGTGAATGTTGGACTTCAAGGGATCTTCGGAAAATCATCTCCATCATGTGGAGTTTGCCTACAATAACAGCTACCAGGCGAGTATTGGCATGTCACCATTCGCCGCGCTATACGGGAAGAAATGTCGATTGCCACTTAGCTGGGATGACATTGGAGATCGGGAGCTGTTAGGACCGGAGATGATCGTGGAGGCTGTGGATGTTGTGAGGAACATTCGGGAGAAGCGGAGGATTGCGTAGGACCGTTTCAAGCATTGGGCAGATGCTAAAAGGAGGCCTCTGGAGTTTCAGCCTGGAGATCACGTCTTTCTGAAGATCTCTCTGAACCACGGAGTTATCCGATTTGGGAAGAGATGCAAGCTGAGTCCGAGGTATATTGGGCCGTTCGACGTTCTGGAGAGAGTTGGAGCGGTGGCTTATCGCTTGGCGTTGCCACCATCACTGGAGGGTGTTCACGACGTATTCCACGTATCTCAGTTATGTCGATACGTCAGTGATCCGTCCCAAGCTGTGGATTTCTCGGAGATCACGGTTCGTCCGGATCTTACTTATGACCAGTAGCCAGTTGAGATTTTGGATCGACGGCAGAAGCAGCTGAGGAATAAGACCGTCGACTTGGTTCGAGTGCAGTGGCATCATGGTTTCCCTGGGGAGTCCACCTGGGAGCATGAAAATGATATGAGAGAGTGCTTTCCGCACTTGTTTCTGAGCAGTAGTTGATGTTGATTCCAAGGGCGGAATCATTCCTAAGGTGGGGAAGATGTAACGGTCGGTTTTCGATCGTACTTTCTTCGTTCACATGCTTTTGATCGTGCACGTATTTATTTTAGACCTCGTTTGTTTTTTAACACTATGATGTGATATGTCGTTGTGATCGTCTTTGAGAGTATTAAATTGTGGTACTATTTTGGAACAACATTTCTTGAGTCGTTCCCTCACGTTTTGACCTTATTTGAAGAGACATCACGATTTTCACTTTTGACATGAGACGTTTCTATTTTTAGTTTCGTCCATCGACGTTGAAATTGCAAACCGTCTTCTTAGTTTTCTTTCTCTTGTCGTCCCGATCACCCTAGTATTTTTCTCATAATTTTTAGACTTCATTTGACCTATTTTGCAATTTTAGCACATCCTATTTTAATTCTTTGAACCCTAAGTTCTACTAGTTTAACCCCTATTATAATTCCTATATATTTCATCACCTAACCCTAGTTGACTCAGCCCTATTCTTGGCCGCACACAACCCTTACGTGAGTAGGAGAAGGAGAGAGTGGGTTTTATTGTTTTAAAATTCTAATCCTAATTAAAATCAACTCTAGACCAAGTCAACCCCTTGCACTATATAAATACCCCCTAGGATAACCTATTTTTCCCAAGAAATCAAACCCTAGCCTCCCCCACATCTCAAAATTTTCGCAGCAGCGCTTGCAACTTTCGCACAGCTCCGCACTCCCGCAGCCGCTCAGCCAGACCGAGAGAATCCCCCGCATCCGCCCGGTCTGACCAAGAGCCGCTCCCGCACTCCCCGCATCGCCGCTCCGTTGCAACCCCGCATCGCTGCAACCCCGCATCCGCTCGCCCCGACCGACCCGCTCTCCCGCATTGGCCCGCTACGACCGAGAGCCCCCGCTCGTTGCAGCCTCCGCTACACAAGCGCCCGCACTCGTAGCGCCTGACCGACGCCCCCGCTCGGTCTGACCGAGGGAACCCCCGCTCCGCACCAAGCCCCGCCTCCGCAGCACTGCAAGCCGCAGCGACCGAGAGCCCCTCTCGGTCTGACCGAGAGAAACCCCCGCACTGGCCCGCTGCGACCGTCGACCTTCGTCGCAACTCCGCATCTGTCGCACTACTTTGCTGCCGTGGGCCCCCCTTGCCCTCCAGAGTTGTTGTGGGTCCCCATTGACCCCTAGCACTGCTGTGGGCCCCACTACAGCGTTCTCATCGCCGTTTTGATTGCGACATGTCGTATCCCCTTCGTCGCACGTGCTAGCATTGGAATCTTGGTTCGTTGATTTGGTTGCTGTCCAAACTATTCGAGCGAGGAATCTGATCGGGAAATTGGACTAGGAGCACGTTCTTATATTCTAACCCCTGGCGTCGCTACCCGACGCCAGTGTAGCTCTCGCGTCGTGTTGAGTTAACGTTCTGCACACCTAGGACCCCCAACCATTGCCTGCTAAACAAGATAAAAATTGGTGTTTTAAATTGTTTAGAATCACTTATTAAGATAACTTAAATTGGGAATGTAGGCTGGTGGACTTGTGCACGTAGGTAGATTGGACTTTTGGACGGTGTATTCGGAGGTCGGGTTGCAGGCAAGTGAAACTTGCCCGTTGCATGTTTAGGCCATGTTTTAGGCCACTTTTGTACCGTAGCGTAAAAGAGACTAGGCAGTGAAATGATAGCTGCCTAGACGCCTATTTGATCTAGTTTGACAACGAAACTAGATCCGTCACCTCACTTGATCTAGCTTGACAACGAAGCTAGATCCAACCCCTTTTACTTGTTTTGTTCATGCTACCATGTCATCCATGCATTTGTAACTGCCATGTTTAAATTCCTTATCTGTACGCATTTAAATTACAACTTGCCATGTCATGCCATCCATGTCTGATTGTTGCATTCGTAGCACACGCTACTATACTTGTACTTGCTTGTCCAGGCTAGGCACCTGCTTTTGCGGGCACAACCCTAAGCCAATAACACTTCCTGGCTCGTGATCCAGAAGATGGACACCAGTCCATATACACGTGGTGGGGTAGGGTTAAGCGACCACTCAGCGTAGAAGTGTGCATGTACAGCCACTTCAGCTGTAAGACGTAAACGCTGGGTTTGGGGTAGGGTTAAGCGACCACTCAGCGTAGAAGTGTGCCCGTATAGCCACTTCAGCTGTAAGGCGTAAACTCTGTGCACAACATGAAAACGTGACTTGTAAATCCATGTAAATGTTAGTAGCCTTGCTACTCCTACCATGCCATGCTAGTTGTCTTATTGCACTTGTTGTTTTCCTTACCTGTTGCACTCATACTATAACTGCCATGTCATTGCATAAATTTTAGAACTGCTAGGTTGTTTACCCTTCTTTTAGTTTCCTTGCACAAGTCTTTTGTTGACTTGCTGACATGTGCCCCTCTCTCTTTTGGGTGTCACATGTTAGACCCTGAGCTAGAGACCGTTGCTGAGGACGTGGTGTTCGCTGACGCCGAGCCTGAGCCCACGTTTGACGAGGAGTCTGTGGACACCGGTGACTAGTCTTAGAGACTGTTCTGAGTTACTTCTATTTTAGGTTGCTGTTAGTTGTCGGTGTGTAGCACCTTTGCTTTCTGTACATGGTACTTTTGTTGGCCATGCTTGGGCCTTTTAGACTCTTTTCTTTCCAGTATGGTGGCTTTTCTGTGATGTTGGAACCTATTTATTTTGGACATTCTGAGATATTTTTATCTGTCTCTCTTTCCTTATTTATTATTGTTGTTCTGCTTCGCATTTGCAAGGACCTGAACTCCGTTAAATCCAGACGCTTTACAGACTGGAGCCTCACAGCTCCAAGTCTGAGCGGACCTTCTCACGTCTCGCCTCCATTTTAGGGAAGCGGGGTGTGACAGGTTTTGGTGGTGTCCCATGCAGGTCCTTTTGCAACTGAGAATTATCGAAACGACGATAATAATTATAGGATATCCAATAAATAAATTTTGACATCCGAGTCATAAGCTTTGAGTCTAATTTATATCGTTTTCCTATGTCATTAGATGGCAGAAAGACGACAGACCCGAGCTGGTGGTGGGCCCAATCATGTTGAGGTGCCGGATAGAGAGCCCACCAATGCTGAGATCATGAGGATGATGCATCAGATGATGCAGGTGCAGCAGGGTATGCTTCAGAATACCCAGAATGCCTCTCGCTTCGAGCCGGGAGCGAAGCAGTTTCGGGAGCTGGGCCCGACTTACTTTGATGGATCTGAAGGACCGTTGGCTGCTGAGGAGTGGATCAGGAATACAGAGGATAATCTGAAGATGTCAAAGAACAACCCGGCTAGATGGGTTGAGTTAGTGAAGAAGCAGCTCAGGGATAATGCCCGTAACTGGTGGGATGCAGAAGAGGAGCTGTTGGTGAAGCCGATACCTTGGGCTACTTTCAAGTCCAGGTTCGATGAGGAGTACTTTCCGAAGGCTACCAGGAGGGAGATGTTGCAGTGATTCATTGAACTGAAGCAGGGAAACCTGACGGTGGACCAGTACCATCAGGAGTTCACCAGACAGAGTCGCTTCGCACCGAAGATGGTGGAGGATGCTGAGGAGAAAGCTCAGAGGTTTCTGCAGGGTCTTTCCTTAGACTTGCAGAGCCTGATGTCTTCGTCAGATCTGGAGTCTTATCAGAAGTTGCTGGTAGCTGCTAGGAGGCAAGAGCGGATTGCGAGCCAGAAGAGAGGGCAGACTTCTGGAGCTGGGAAGAGGCCTATGGAGTAGGCCAGAGCAGTGGTTAGGCCAGGGTTCAAGCCTAACCAACCAGTGCAGTTCAAGAGGCCAGGTGGGCCTACTCTGAAGAGTTGCCATTTCTGCGGCAAGACTGGTTACATCAAGGAGCAGTGCAGGAGATTTCTGGGCCAGTGCCTGATTTGTGGGGACGCTACTCATGCAGCGAAGGATTGTCAGCATGCAAACCAGATGCGGAGAGCACCGGATGGAGTTCAGCAACAGAGAGGACCAGTTGCTGCTCAGCCATTGCAGCAGAGAGCCCCTGTACCTGCTGGACATGGAGCGCCCCTCATTCCACAGAAGCAGGCGTTTCAGCAGGCTATTCAGCCGAGGAGGCAGGCTTTTCTGATGACTGCAGTGGAGAGCGAGGTTGTGGATGAGGTTATCACAGGTAACTCTCAGCCTAGTAGTTTCCTTTCTTAGTTAGTTTTGGTTGGTAGATTATGTTTGGTTGCTTGCATATGATTGTTTGCTATAATAGGGTTTGATTGTTAGATTGTCTGTTAGGTGTGATTTTGGTTTGCACATTTCCTGCACGAGTCCTCTTCGACTTTGGTGCATCAATGTGCATTATTTCCCGGGGCTTCGTAGAGAAGCATTCCTTGACGACATCCCCTCTTCCCAAGAGTTGGAACATCGTTACAGAAAATGGCATGATCTCGGTGCATCGTGGTTGCAATTCTTGCCCTTTGGTTGTCTGTGGACATGAGCTTTACGCTGATTTTATTGTCCACGACATCATCAACTACGATGCCGTGCTTGGGATGGATTGGCTAGCGAGTTTCTATGCTACGATCGATTGTCGGAGGAAGAAGGTGGTGTTCGAGATTCCAGGACATCCAGTGTTTGAGTTCAGTCGAGGTAGCAGTTCGCTTGGCCCTATCAGATTTCGGGCCAGACCGGGGGAGATTGTTGCTATGCAGATGGAGCAGAGTAGACCAGCTGTGGTGCGAGAATTCGACGACGTCTTCCCCGAGGAGATGTCTAGACTGCCGCCCGATCGAGCTCTCGAGTTTTCGATCGATCTTATGCCGGGAGCGCAGCCTATTTCGAAGGAGCCGTATCGTATGGCTCCAGCTGAGTTGGAGGAGTTGCGTAGGCAGCTGGATGAGCTTTTGCAGAAGGGTTACATCAACCCTAGTGTGTCTCCATGGGGAGCACCGGTTCTGCTGGTGAAGAAGAAGGATGGTTCCTGTCGCATGTGCGTGGAGGACTACAGGGAGCTGAATGTTGTGACCATCAAGAATAAATACCCATTGCATCGTATAGACGACATTTTTGATCAGCTTGGAGGTTCAAGGGTGTTCTCTAAGTTGGATCTGAGGAGTGGTTATCACCAGCTGAAAGTGAAGAAGGAAGATATTCCGAAGACAGCATTCAGGACGAAGTATGGTCACTACGAGTGCATGGTTATGCCTTTCGGTGTAACCAACGCACCCACAGTTTTTATGAACTTGATGAATCTGATCTTCTACGACTTTCTAAATAAGTTTGTCGTTATCTTTATTGACGACATCCTGATCTATTCAAAGTCGGAGGAAGAACATGCATCGCACTTGAGGACAGTGTTGGAGATTTTGAGGAGGCATCGTTTGTATGCTAAGTATTCCAAGTGCGATTTTTGGCTGGATAGTGTTTCCTTCCTCGGGCATGTGGTGTCAGGGGATGGAATTTCAGTAGATCCCGAGAAGATTAAGGCTATCAGAGAGTGGCCTGTTCCGCAGTCAGCGTCTGAGATCAGGAGTTTCCTTGGGCTTGCAGGTTATTATCGGCGCTTCATTAAGGACTTCTCCCCTATTGCTGATCCGATGACCAGACTGACGCAGAAGGATGTATCATTTGTTTGGTCTGATGATTGTGAGAAGGCTTTTGATGTTCTGAAAGAGAGATTGACGACTGCCCCTGTTCTTGCTGTACCCGATCGGAGTGGAGGATTTGAGATATTTTGCGATGCTTCTGGAAAGGGTCTCGGTTGTGTGTTGCATCAGCATGGGCACGTGGTTGTGTATGCTTCTCGTCAACTCAAGGCTCATGAGAAGAATTACCCGACACACGATTTGGAGTTGGCTACAGTCGTGTTTGTGCTGAAGATTTGGAGGCACTTCTTGCTGAGTGAGAGGGTGAAGATCTTCACCGATCACAAGAGCTTGAAGTACATTTTTACTCAGAAAGAGCTCAACATGCGACAGCGTCGATGGTTAGAGCTCATGGCAGATTATGAGATTGATTTATAGTATCACCCTGGCAAGGTGAATGTGGTTCCAGATGCGCTGAGCAAACTTCCAGCGGTGATGATGTTGACTTCGTAGTGGAGATTGCAGCAGGATTTCTGCGAGTCTGGTATTGAGATTATTCTTCCGGGAGAGGTATCTTCGTTGATGAGTATATAGATACAGTCGACGATCGTGGATAGGATCAAGGCTGGACAGGCTGGAGATGCAAAGCTGGTGAAGATACGGGAGCAGGAAGAAGTCGGTCTGCGGACTGACTTCTTGATTCATGAGGATGGCTCGCTGAGGTATGGAGCCAGGCTGTGTGTGCCAGCTGGAGATATCAGAGAGGAGTTATTAGTTGAGGCACACAGTTCGCCGTATTCTGTACCTCCTGGTGGTACCAAGATGTACAAAGATCTCTGTCTGAACTATTGGTGGCATAGTATGAAGAGGAGTGTGGCTCGGAGTGTAGCCAAGTGTCTGGTTTGCCAGCAGGTAAAGGCGGAGCATCAGCGTACGACAGGATTACTACAACCGCTTCCGATTCCAAAGTGGAAGTGGCAACACATCACTATGGACTTTGTGACTGGATTGCCTCGGAGTCCGAAGCAGAATGACGCGATTTGGGTGATCGTAGACCGGTTAACCAAATCAGTACACTTTATTCCTTTCCGAGTAGGACAGTCCACTGAGACGCTAGCGAGGAGATATATGGAGGTAAATTCTTTTACTATCCGTTTCTATTTTCTTTTCCTAGTTTAGATAGTGATGTAACGTGAATCGTGCAGGAGATCGTACGACTTCACGGAGTCCCCGTGAGTATCGTGTCGGACAGAGACACGAGATTCACATCTCAGTTTTGGCAGAGTCTGCAGAAGAGCTTGGGTACGAGTCTGAGTTTCAGTACGGCGTACCACCCGCAGACGGATGGCCAATCCGAGAGGACGATTCAGATCTTGGAGGACATGCTGAGGGTGTGCATGTTGGACTTCAAGGGATCTTGGGAAGATCATCTCCATCATGTGGAGTTTGCCTACAATAACAGCTACCAGGTGAGTATTGGCATGTCGCCATTCGCCGCGCTATACGGGAAGAAATGTCGATCGCCACTTAGCTGGGATGACATTGGAGATCGGGAGCTGTTATGACCGGAGATGATCGTGGAGGCTGTGGATGTTGTAAGGAACATTCGGGAGAAGCTGAGGATTGCGCAGAACAGTTTCAAGCATTGGGCAGATGCTAAAAGGAGGCCTCTGTAGTTTCAGCCTGGAGATCACGTCTTTCTGAAGATCTCTCCGAACCGCGGAGTTATCCGATTTGGGAAGAGAGGCAAGCTGAGTCCGAGGTACATTGGGCCGTTCGACGTTCTGGAGAAAGTTGGAGCAGTTGCTTATCGCTTGGCGTTGCCACCGTCACTGGAGGGTGTTCACGATGTATTCCACGTATCTCAGTTACGTCGATACGTCAGTGATCCGTCCCAAGCTGTGGATTTCTCAGAAATCACGGTTCGTCCGGATCTTACTTATGACCAGCAGCCAGTTGAGATTTTGGATCGACGACAGAGGCAGCTGAGGAATAAGACCGTCGACTTGGTTCGAGTGCAGTGGCGTCATGGTTCCCCGGAGGAGTCCACCTGGGAGCGTGAAGATGATATGAGAGAGCGCTTCCCGCACTTGTTTCCGAGCAGTAGTTGATGTTGATTCCGAGGGCGGAATCATTCCTAAGGTGGGGAGGATGTAACGGTCGGTTTTCGGTCGTACTTTCTTCATGCACGTGTTTTTGATCGTGCACGTATTTATTTTAGACCTCGTTTGTTTTTGAACACTATGATATGATATGTCGTTGTGATCGTCTCTGAGAGTATTAAATTGTGGTACTATTTTGGAACGACATTTCTTGAGTCGTTCCCTCACGATTTGACCTTATTTGAAGAGACGTCACGATTTTCACTTTTGACATGAGACGTTTCTATTTTTAGTTTCGTCCCATGACGTCAAAATTGCGAACTGTCTTCTTAGTTTTCTTTCTCTCGTCGTCCCGATCACCCCAGTATTTTTCTCATAATTTTTAGACTTCATTTGACCTATTTTGCAATTTTAGCACAGCCTATTTTTATTCTTTAAGCCTTAAGTTCCACTAGTTTAACCCCTATTATAATTCCTATATATTTCATCACCTAACCCTAGTTGACTCATCCCTATTCTTGGCCGCACACAACCCTTACTTGAGTAGGAGAAGGAGAGAGTGGGTTTTATTGTTTTAAAATTCTAATCCTAATTAAAATCAACCCTAGACAAAGTCAAACCCTTGTACTATATAAATACCTCCTAGGAAACCTATTTTTCCCAAGAAATCGAACCCTAGCCGCCCCCACATCTCAAAATTTCCGCAGCGGCGCTTGCAACTTTCGCACAGCTCCGCACCCCTGCAGCCGCTCAGCCAGACTGAGAGAATCCCCCGCAGCCGCTCCTGCACTCCCCGCATCGCCACTCCGCTCCGCACCAAGCTGCTCCGTTGCAACCCCGCCTCGCTCTAACGCCGCATCCGCTTACCCCGACCGACCCGCTCTCCCGCATTGGCCCGCTACGACCGAGAGCCCCCGCTCGTTACAGCCTCCGTTACACAAGCGCCCGCACCCGCAGCGCCTGACCGACGCCCCCGCTCGGTCTGACCCAGGGAACCCCCGATCCGCACCAAGTCCCGCCTCCGCAGTGCTGCAAGCCGCAGCGACCGAGAGCCCCTCTCGGTCTGACCGAGAGAAACCCCCGCACTGGCCCGCTGCGACCGTCGCAGTTCGTCGCAACTCCGCATCCGTCGCACTACTTTGCTACCGTGGGCCCCCCTTGCCCTCCAGAGTTGTTGTGGGTCCCCCATTGACCCCTAGCACTTCTGTGGGCCCCACTACATCGTTCTCATCGCCGTTTTGACTATTTTGAGTTGCGACACGTCGTATCCCCTTCGTCGCACGTGCTAGCATTGGAATCTTGGTTCGTTGATCTGGTTGCTGTCCAGACTATTCGAGCGAGGAATCTGATCTGGAAATTGGACTAGGAGCACGTTCTTATATTCCAACCCCTGGCGTCGCTACCCGACGCCAGTGTAGCTCTCGCGTCGTGTTGAGGTAACGTTCTGCACCCCTAGGACCCCCAACCATTGCCTGCTAAACAAGATAAAAATTGGTGTTTTAAATTGTTTAGAATCACTTATTAAGATAACTTAAATTGGAAATGTAGGCTGGTGGACTTGTGCACGTAGGTAGATTGGACTTTTGGACGGTGTATTCAGACGTCGGGTTGCAGGCAAGTGAAACTTGCCCGTTGCATGTTTAGGCCATGTTTTAGGCCACTTTTGTACCGTAGCGTAAAAGAGACTAGGCAGTGAAATGATAGCTGCCTAGACGCCTATTTGATCTAGTTTGACAATGAAACTAGATCCGTCACCTCACTTGATCGAGCTTGACAACGAAGCTAGATCCAACCCATTTTACTTGTTTTGTTCATGCTGCCATGTCATCCATGCATTTGTAACTGCTATGTTTAAATTCCTTATCTGTACGCATTTAAATTTCAGCTTGCCATGTCATGCCATCATCCATGTCTGATTGTTGCATTCGTAGCACACGCTACTATACTTGTACTTGCACTTGTGCACGTAGGTAGATTGGACTTTTGGACGGTGTATTCGGACGTCGGGTTGCTGGCAAGTGAAACTTGCCCGTTCCATGTTTAGGCCATGTTTTAGGCCACTTTTGTACCGTATCGTAAAAGAGACTAGGCAGTGAAATGATAGCTGCCTAGACGCCTATTTGATCTAGTTTGACAACGAAACTAGATCCGTCACCTCACTTGATCTAGCTTGACAACGAAGCTAGATCCAACCCATTTTACTTGTTTTGTTCATGCTGCCATGTCATCCATGCATTTGTAACTGCCATGTTTAAATTCCTTATCTGTACGCATTTAAATTACAGCTTGCCATGTCATGCCATTCATGTCTGATTGTTGCATTCGTAGCACACGCTACTATACTTGTACTTGCTTGTCCAGGCTAGGCACCTGCTTTTGCGGGCACAATCCTAAGCCAATAACACTTCCTAGCTCGTGATCCAGAAGATGGACGCCAGTCCATATACACGTGGTGGGGTAGGGTTAAGCGACCACTCAGCGTAGAAGTGTGCTTGTACAGCCACTTCAGCTGTAAGGCGTAAACTCGGGGTTTGGGGTAGGGTTAAGCGACCACTCAGCGTAGAAGTGTGCCCGTACAGCCACTTCAGCTGTAAGGCGTAAACTCTGTGCACAACATGAAAACGTGACTTGTAAATCCACGTAAATGTTAGTAGCCTTGCTCTCCTGCCATGCCATGCTAGTTGTCTTATTGTACTTATTGTTTTCCTTACCTGTTGCACTCATACTATAAATGCCATGTCAGTGCATAAATTTTAGAACTGCTAGGTTGTTTACCCTTCTTTTAGTTTCCTTGCAAAAGTCTTTTGTAGACTTGCTGACATGTGCCCCTCTCTCTTTTGGGTGTCACATGTTAGACCCTGAGCTAGAGACCGTTGATGAGGACGTGTTGTTCGCTGACGCCGAGCCTGAGTCCACGTTTGACGAGGAGTTTGTGGACACCGGTGACCAGTCTTAGAGACTGTTCTGAGTTACTTCTGTTTTAGGTTGCTGTTAGTTGTCGGTGCGTAGCACCTTTGCTTTCCGTACGTTGTACTTTTGTTGGCCATGCTTGGGCCTTTTAGACTCTTTTTCTTTCCAGCCTGGTGGCTTTTCTGTGATTTGGAACCTATTTATTGTGGACATTCTGAGATATTTTTATCTGTCTCTCTTTCCTTA
The DNA here is from genome assembly GCA_030789695.1 of Scilla litardierei. NCBI lineage: Eukaryota > Viridiplantae > Streptophyta > Magnoliopsida > Asparagales > Asparagaceae > Scilla > Scilla litardierei. Next base: position 67,889,084 of record CM061137.1, on the reverse strand, counting down.
TTTATTATTGTTGTTCTGCTTCGCATTTGCAAGGACCTGAACTCCGTTAAATTCAGACGCTTTACAGACTGGAGCCTCACAGCTCCAAGTCTGAGCGGACCTTTTCACGTCTCGCCGCCATTTTAGGAAAGCGGGGCGTGACACTTTCCATATGAAATCTATAATAATCCACTCACGGGTTCAATACATAAGCAATTGCCACGGTAAACAATTTCTGGGAAACACACAGATTTTGTAGGCGTTTTACGAAAACATGAGGCCAAATGATGAGCGTCTGCTGTTTCTATGTGAAGAGGAAGTTTTTTATGATTTTCCATGATATTTTCGATTGGGATGACCCCACGGTCGCTGTAAATAGCGGTGTTGAAGAATTTTAAAATTTCTGGCAGCCCCAACTATTGGCCAATCCGCCATCAAACGACCGAAATCGATATTACATCACCATCGTTTTCCATAGGAAAAATAACAGAATCCACTCACAAGTTCTATACGCAAGTAATTGCCACGGTTAACGACTTCTTCGACTCGCACGGATTTCACAGTCGTTATTGGGGAAATAAGCGGCCAAATGCGGTTCGTCCATGGTTTCTATGTGAAGAGGAGGTAGTATTCTTGACTTCCCACGAGATTTCGATGGATTTGACCTCACGGTTACTGCGAATAGAGTGGTTGAAGAATTTTACTATTTCTGGCAACACCAGCTATCGGTCAATCCGTGCATCAAACGACCGAAATATTGGCTCATACGACATCAATCGTTCATCACCATCGCTTTCCATGTGAAAACTATAATAATCCACTCACGGGTTCAATACACAAGCAATTGCCTTGGTGAACAATTTTTTAGAGTCGCACGGATTTTGCCGGCGTTTTAGGCAAATAAGAGGCCAAATGAGGAGTATCCGCAGTTTCTATGTGAAGACGAGACAGCGTCTGTAGTTTCTATGTGAAGGGTAGGTAGTTTTTATGACTTCCCTTGATATTTCGATTGGGATGACCCCCCGGTTGCTGCGAATAGCATGGTTCAAGAATTTTTACTATTTCCGGTAACCCATCGAATAGCAGGTTCGAACAATCCGGGCATTAAACGACCGAAATCATGGCTCCTATGAAATCGATTGTCCATCACCATCGCTTTCCATGGGAAAACTATAAGAATCCACTCACAGGTTCAATACACAACCAATTGCCACGGTCAATGATTTCTCGGACTCGCACAGATTCTGCTGGCATTTTGGGTAAATTGAGCCAAATGAGGTGCGTCCGTGGTTTCTATGTGAAGAGGAGATAGTTTCAATGACTTTCCATGAGATTTTGATTGGTTTGATCAAACGGTTGCAATGAATGATGGGGTTGATGAATATTACTATTTCTGGCAACCCAAGCAACCGGGATATCCAGCCATCACACGACCTAAATCTTGGCTCCAACGACATCGGTAGCGCATCACCATCGCTTTCCATTTGAAAACTATAATGATCCGCTCATGGGTTCAGTACAGAAGCAATTGCCACGTTGAACAATTTCCGGGAAACACACGGATTTTGCAAGCGTTTTGGGAAAATATGAGGCCAAATGATGAGCGTCTGCTGTTTCTATGTGAAGAGGATGTATTTTCCATGATTTTCCATGAGATTTTCGATTGGGATGACCCCACGGTCACTGCTAATAGCGGAGTTGAAGAATTTTACTATTTCTGGCAGCCCTAGCTATCGGCCAATCCGGGCATCAAACGACCGAAATCATGGCCCCGATGAAATCGATATTGCATCGCCATCGTTTTCCATATGAAAACTATAAGAATCCACTCATAGGTTCAATACACAAGCAATTGCACTGGTGATGCAGGAGCAAACATGACTAATCTGATGATGTTAGCAAGTGACATCAAAGAAATTTAGAGCTTCAACTTTAGCTCTCAATTTCAGGTTGGTCCTCAAGCTGTTTTGGGCCAAGTTTTGCTTAGTTGGCTTCCTTAATGGGTCAACTATGTTGGGAAGTGATCATTTTGGCATATAAACTCAAATGAAGTTTCAGATTTCAAATTAAGGGGGAGCTGAAGAGTTGGACGAATTTTGAAGACTTTGGCCTTGGAAATCCACTCTAGCATTTACTTTTTCAGCATTCAATGTCTAGGAAGTTGTAGCCTAGTAAATTATAGCCTAGTAAAGTGTAGTCTAGTAAGTTGTGTAATCAAGCCTTGGAAGTTGTTGGCTGTTTACTTTTTCAACATTCAATGTCTTGAAAGTTGTAGTCTAGTAAGTTGTAGCCTAGTAAGTTGTGTAATCAGCCTTGGAAGTTGTTGCCTATTAAATGCTGATGTATGTCACTATCAATGTTGTATGTCTTCTTTAAAAGAGAGTCCTTGTAACTCAAAAGATGAGATTTGTTGAATGAGAATTCTGAAGTTGCAAGTTCTTTCAAAACTTGTTGTTAATCTTGTTTTCTTTATCTAACTGTGGGAAGGTTAGTGGTGAGACAAGTGAGTTCTTTATCAATTGGGAGGGTGGCCTAGCCTTTAATCTCAGTTGTGGTGAACTCCATTTCCTGATCTTGAGTGGTGGCATAGCCTTTATCTCAGATCTCTATCCTCTGTTTTAGTCTTCAATTCTGAACTCCAAACATTCTAATACCCGTCACGCATCAACTTGGTATCAGAGCTTAAAATCAGGTGTTCATCTCTTTTGTTGTCATCCTTTCTTCTCCAATCAGCCTATTCTCTCTTCCATTCCAACCTAAACACTTTCATTAGTCTAAACACATCCTTTTCAAGCCTATATGGATGAAATTCCCAAAAATATGACCCTTGAGCAAGCTCAAAATCTGCGGCACGATAGAGAGCTTACTGAATTAAGAGGCCAGATTGCAGAAATACACCAAGCCATTGCTCAACTAGGCATAAGAAGGAATCATGGAAGAAGGAGGAACTCAAGGAGCACTCATGGCACCTCTTCCTTATCTAATTCAGACTCTAATGATGCAGGATCTTCATCTGAAGATTCACTTCCTCAAATTCATCATAGAAGGCCCCCCAAAGATGATTTCAATGATGTGAAGATAGATCCACCAGATTTTGATGGAAGCTTGAATCCTGATGTATATTTAGAGTGGGTTCGTTCTATTGAGCGAATTTTTGAAGCCAAAGGTTATAATGATGAGAAATGCTTCAAGGTTGCATGCATCAAGCTCAAAAGGTATGCATCGATCTGGTTTGAGAACCTGAAATTGGAGAGGAGTCGAGAAGGCAAAAGAAAACTTAAGTCTTGGACCAAACTGAAAAGACTTATGGATAAAAGGTTTATTCCAGCAAGTTACAAGCAAGATTTGTATCTCAAAGTTGCGTCTCTTAAGCAAGAAAGTCTAAGTGTTGAAGAGTATATTAGAGAATTTGAGCAGCTCCTTATGAAGAGTGGAATTCAAGAAGAATCTGAACAGAAAATTGTCCGATTCCTTGGTGGGTTGAATCCAAATATTGCTGAGAAAGTTGATCTACAGCCTTTTTGGACCTTTGAGGACGTGTGCAAGTTGGCCATGAAGGTGGAGAAACATGCTAAGTGGAAGAAGACAGCAAGCAAGCCTCCAAATTTCTTTAAGAGTGATTTCTCTAAAAATGACTCTTCTTCTTCGAGAGCTGATAAGAATAAGGAGAAGGTCAAGGAAACTCCTAAAGAAGTTCAGAAAAGGTTTGATGGGAAGAAATGCTTTAAGTGTCATGGTTTTGGCCATTTCCAGGCTGATTGTCCAAATAGAAGAATTATGACACTTAAGGAGATTGAAGAGATTGAGGAAGAAGTTGAAAAGGAAGTGATTTGGGATACTGAAGGAAATGCTAATCCTGAAGACGAGATGGTGTTAGAAGCTGATCAAGGTGAACTTCTCATGTTTAGAAGGGTTCTCCATGCCAAGGAAGCACCACAAGAACAAAGCCAACGGGAGCAAATATTTTACACTAGGTGCACCATCAAGGGCAAAGTATGCAGTCTCATTATAGATAGTGGCAGCTGTGCAAATGTTGCTTCTACAACACTCATTGAGAAACTTCAGTTGCCTACTACACCACACCCACATCCATACAAACTTCAATGGCTTAGCAAGAACAGTGATGTCAAGGTAACCAAACAAGCTCTTGTTGCTCTTTCCATTGGCAATGTTTATCATGATCGTATTTTGTGTGATGTGCTTCCTATGGATGCTAGCCATATTCTCTTAGGAAGACCTTGGCAGTTTGATAAACATGTTATTCATGATGGCCACAAAAACACGTATTCTCTTATTATTGATCAAAAGAAAATCACACTTGCTCCTTTACCACCTAGTCAGATTTAAGTGAATTTACATGGGGTGGGAACCACAAGTGAGAAAGCCTCCTACCTGTGCCAGGCACAAGTTGATCATTACTTACTCAATTGCAACACTATTTATGCTTTACTTGTGGTTGAGGCTTCGAAAGAAAGAGATGAAGAACCATTGCATCCTTTGGTGCAATCATTGATTGAGCAATTTCAAGATGTATTCCCGGATGATCTACCATCTGGTTTGCCTCCAATAAGAGGGATTGAGCATCAAATTGATCTCATACCTGGTGCTCCTTTGCCAAACAAAGCTGCCTACCGGTGTAATCCAGAAGAAACCAAAGAGCTACAAAGGCAGGTGGAAGAATTGGTGGCTAGAGGATATGTTCGAGAAAGTTTGAGCCCATGTTCTGTTCCAGCTTTGCTTGTTCCAAAGAAGGATGGTACTATGCGCATGTGTGTTGATAGTAGGGCCATAAATAACATCACCATTAAGTATAGATATCCAATTCCTCGCTTGGATGATATGCTTGATGAGTTGCATGGTTCTATTGTCTTCTCAAAGATTGATCTTCGTAGTGGTTATCATCAAATCAGAATGAAGGAAGGAGATGAGTGGAAGAACGCATTTAAAACTAAAGGAGGACTATTTGAATGGAGGGTCATGCCATTTGGACTCTCTAATGCTCCAAGTACTTTCATGAGGCTGATGAATGAGGTCCTACGTCCTTTCATTGGTAAGTTTGTCGTCGTATACTTTGATGATATTCTGGTTTATTCTAAGAATCATGAAGATCATTTGAAGCACTTAACAGATGTCTTTTCTGTTTTGAGGCAACAAAAACTTTTTGGAACGTTGGAAAAATGTGAATTCTTCACTCCTAGTGTTGTTTTCCTTGGATATGTTGTTTCAAAGGATGGTATTTCTGTTGATCAATCCAAAGTTGAAGCTGTGAGATCTTGGCCAGTTCCAACCAACATATCTGAAGTAAGAAGTTTCCATGGCCTTGCATCATTTTATAGAAGATTCATTAAAGATTTCAGCACTCTATTGGCTCCTATTACTGAATGCATGAAGAAAGGTTCTTTCGAATGGTCTAAGGCTGCTCATAATGCCTTTGAATCCATTAAGAAGAAACTTTGTGAAGCTCCAATTTTGGCTTTGCCCAATTTTGATAATCTCTTTGAAGTGGAGTGTGATGCAAGTGGAGTAGGAATTGGGGCAGTTCTGGTGCAATCTCAACGTCCCATAGCTTATTTCAGTGAGAAGTTGAATGGCTCCAGGAAGAATTACATCACTTATGATAAGGAGTTCTATGCCATTGTAAGAGCTCTTGATCATTGGAGTCATTATCTTCGCCCCAAGCAATTTGTTCCACATTCTGATCATCAAGCACTCAAGTTTATTAATGGACAGCACAAGTTGAATCAAAGGCATGCTAAATGGGTTGAATTTCTTCAATCCTTCTCATTTGTTTCAAAGCATAAATCTGGAAAAACCAATGTTGTAGCTGATGCACTTTCAAGGAGGTATTCTCTTCTATCTATTGTTGAAGCTAAAATTCTTGGTTTTCATTTTATTAAACCTCTTTACAAGGATGATCAAGACTTTTCTCAATTCTTTGAGGAAGAAAGGGCTGTTCTTTCAGGCCCTTATGTGATTCAAGAAGGTTATCTTTTTAAGAACAACAAGTTGTGCATTCCCAAAAGCTCAATGCGTGATCTCTTGGTGAAAGAAGCACATGGTGGAGCTGTTGCTGGTCATTTTGGCATCAATAAGACACTTGACATCTTGCAAGAACACTTTTATTGGCCTAAGATGGCTGGTGATGTCCATAATGTTGTGTCAAGATGCTCTATTTGTCATAAAGCTAAGAGTCAATTTCATCAAGGAATGTATACTCCTCTGCCTGTACCACATCAGCCTTGGGAAGATGTAAGCATGGATTTTATTGTGGCACTACCAAGAACTCAAAGAGTGAAAGATGCTATCATGGTAGTTGTTGATCGTTTTTCAAAAATGGCTCATTTCATCGCATGCACGAAATCAGATGATGCTTCTCATGTTGCTGATCTCTATTTCAAAGAAATTCTCAAGCTTCATGGAGTTCCAAAGACCATTGTAAGTGATAGAGATTCTAAGTTTTTAAGCCATTTTTGGAGATGCTTGTGGAAATTGTTGGGGACAAAGCTCTTGTTTAGTACTGCTTACCATCCTCAAACTGATGGGCAAACAGAAGTGACAAATAGAACACTCTCAACTCTTCTTAGAAGTTTGGTGGGAAAAAATATCAAAGATTGGGATAACAAACTTCCCCATGCAGAGTTTGCATACAATAGAGCTCCATCATATGCAACAGGAAAGTCTCCATTTGAAGTGAATTATGGAGTAAACCCTCTTACTCCCATTGATCTGATCCCATTTCCTATTGAGTCCCAAGTGAGTTTTGAGGCTCAACAGCGTGCCAAAGAAATGAAAAGGCTCCATGAACAAGTGAAGACCAGAATTGAAAGGGTGAATGAATTGTACAAGCAAAAGGCAAACAAGCATCGCAACTCCCTTGAATTTAAGCCTGGTGATCTGGTTTGGCTTCATTTAAGGAAGGAAAGGTTTCCCTCTCGAAGAAAGAACAAGCTCATGGCTCGTGGTGATGGCCCTTTCAAAATTGTTGAGAAGGTTGGAAGTAATGCATACAAGCTTGAATTGCCTGGAGAAACCAATATTTCTGCCACTTTCAATATTGGTGACTTAACTCCATTCTTGCCTGAAAATGAAGATGATGAGGATTTGAGGGCAAATCCAAATCAAGGAGGGGAGAATGATGCAGGAGCAAACATGACTAATCTGATGATGTTAGCAAGTGACATCAAAGAAATTTAGAGCTTCAACTTTAGCTCTCAATTTCAGGTTGGTCCTCAAGCTGTTTTGGGCCAAGTTTTGCTTAGTTGGCTTCCTTAATGGGTCAACTATGTTGGGAAGTGATCATTTTGGCATATAAACTCAAATGAAGTTTCAGATTTCAAATTAAGGGGGAGCTGAAGAGTTGGACGAATTTTGAAGACTTTGGCCTTGGAAATCCACTCTAGCATTTACTTTTTCAGCATTCAATGTCTAGGAAGTTGTAGCCTAGTAAATTATAGCCTAGTAAAGTGTAGTCTAGTAAGTTGTGTAATCAAGCCTTGGAAGTTGTTGGCTGTTTACTTTTTCAACATTCAATGTCTTGAAAGTTGTAGTCTAGTAAGTTGTAGCCTAGTAAGTTGTGTAATCAGCCTTGGAAGTTGTTGCCTATTAAATGCTGATGTATGTCACTATCAATGTTGTATGTCTTCTTTAAAAGAGAGTCCTTGTAACTCAAAAGATGAGATTTGTTGAATGAGAATTCTGAAGTTGCAAGTTCTTTCAAAACTTGTTGTTAATCTTGTTTTCTTTATCTAACTGTGGGAAGGTTAGTGGTGAGACAAGTGAGTTCTTTATCAATTGGGAGGGTGGCCTAGCCTTTAATCTCAGTTGTGGTGAACTCCATTTCCTGATTTTGAGTGGTGGCATAGCCTTTATCTCAGATCTCTATCCTCTGTTTTAGTCTTCAATTCTGAACTCCAAACATTCTAATACCCGTCACGCATCAACTGGTAAACGACTTCTTCGACTCGCACGGATTTCACAGCCATTATTGGGGAAATAAGCGGCCAAATGCGGTTCGTCCGTGGTTTCTATGTGAAGAGGAGGTAGTATTCTTGACTTACCACGAGATTTCGATTGATTTGACCACAAGGTTACTGCGAATAGAGTGGTTGACGAATTTTACTATTTCTGGCAGTGCCAGCTATCTGCCAATCCGGGCATCCAACGACCGAAATATTGGCTCCTACGACATCGATAGTTCATCACCATCGCTTTCAATGTGAAAACTATAATAATCCACTCACGGGTTCAATACACAGGCAATTGCCAAGGTGAACAATTTTTTAGAGTGGCACGGATTTTGCCGGCATTTTAGTTAAATAAGAGGCCAAATGAGGAGCGGCCGTTGTTTCTATGTTAAGATGTAGTAGTTTCCATGACTTACCTTGAGATTTTGATTGGTTGGACCAAACGGTTGCCGCAAATAACATGGTTGGTGAATTTTACTATTTTTGGATGCCACTAGCTATCGGCCAATCCAGGTATCAAACGTTCGAAATCATGTCCTCGACGACATCAATCATACATCACCATCGCTTTCCATGTGAAAACTATAATAATCTTCGCACGGGTTCAATACACAAGCAATTCCTGCAGTGAGCGATTTCTGGGACTAGCAAGGATTTTGCTGGCATTTTGGGTAACTAAGTGGCCAAATGGAAAGCGTCTACTGTTTCTATGTGAAGGGGAGGTAGTTTTTATGACTTTCCTTGAGATTTCGATTGGGGTGACCCCACGGTTGCTGCGAATTACAGGGTTGAAGAATTTTACTATTTCTGGTAACCCAGCTATCGAACAATCCGGGCATTAAACGACCGAAATCTTGGTCCGTATGAAATTGATTGTCCTTCACCATCGCTTTCCACCAGAAACTATAAGAATCCACTTATAGGTTCAATACACAACAAATTGCCATGATTAACGATTTCTCGGAATGGCATGGATTCTACTGGCATTTTGGGTAAATTGGAGCCAAATGAGGTGTGTCTGTGGTTTCTATGTGAAGAGGAGATAGTTCCTATGACTTTCCATGAGATTTTGATGGGTTTGATCAAATGGTTGCAAGGAATAACATGGTTGATGAATATTACTATTTCTTGCAGCCTAAGCTACCGAGTTATCCGGTCATCAAATGACCTAAATCTTGGCTCCAATGACATCGGTAGCGCATCACCATCGCTTTCCATATGAAAACTATAATAATCCACTCACGGATTCAATACAGAAGCAATTGAACAATTTCTGGGTAACACATGGATTTTAGGCGTTTTGGGAAAGTATGATGCCAAATGATGAGCGTCTGCTGTTTCTATGTGAAGAGGATGTATTTTACATGATTTTCCATGAGATTTTCGATTGGGTTGACCCCACGGTCGCTGCAAGTAGCGGTGTTGAAGAATTTAACTATTTCTGGTAGCCCCAGCTATCGGCCAATCCGGGGATCAAACGACCGAAATCTTGGCCCCGATGAAATCGATATTGCATCACCATCGTTTTCCATAGGAAAACTAAAAGAATCCACTCACAGATTCAATACACAAGTAATTGCCACGGTTAACGACTTCTTCGACTCGCACGGATTTCACCGCCGTTATTGGGGAAATAAGCGGCCAAATGCGGTTCATCCGTGGTTTCTATGTGAAGATTAGTTAGTATTCTTGACTTTCCACGAGATTTTGATCGATTTGACCACACGGTTACAGCGAATAGAGTGGTTGACGAATTTTACTATTTCTGGCAGCACCAGCTATCGGCCAATCCGGGCATCAAACGACCGAAATATTGGCTCCTACGGCATCGATAGTTCATCACCATCGCTTTCAATGTGAAAACTATAATAATCCACTCACGGGTTCAATACACAAGCAATTGCCAAGAAGAACAATTTTTTGGAGTCGCATGGATTTTGCTGGCGTTTTAGTTAAATAAGAGGCCAAATGAGGAGTGTCCATTGTTTCTAAGTGAAGATGAGTTAGTTTCCATGACTTACCTTGAGGGTTTGATTGGTTGGACCAAACGGTTGCCGCGAATAACATGGTTGATGAATTTTACTATTTCTGGATGCCCTAGCTATCGGCCAATCCGGGTATCAAACGTTCGAAATCTTGCCTCCTACGACATCGATCGTGCCTCACCATCGCTTTCCATGTGAAAACTATAATAATCTACTCCCGGGTTCAATACACTAGCAATTCCCACGGGGAGCAATTTCTGGGACTCGCAAGGATTTTGCTGTCATTTTGGTTAACTAAGAGGCCAAATGAGGAGCGTCTGTGGTTTCTATGCGAAGGGGAGGTAGTTTTTATGAAGTCCCTTGAGATTTCGATTGGGATGACCCCACGGTTGCTGCGAATAGCAGGGTTGAAGAATTTTTGCTATTTCTGGTAACCTAGCCATCGAACAATCCGGGCATTAAATTACCGAAATCTTGGCTCCTATGAAATCGATCGTCCATCACCATCGCTTTCAATGGAAAAACTATAAGAATCCACTCACAGGTTCAATACACAACCCATTGCAACGGTTAACGATTTCTCGGACTCGCACGGATTCCGCTGGCATTTTGGGTAAATTGGAGCCAAATGAGGAGCGTCCGTGGTTTCTGTGTGAATAAGAGATAGTTTCCAGGACTTTCCTTGAGATTTTGATTGGTTTGATCAAAGGATTGCAACGAATAACAATGTTGATCAATATTACTATTTCTGGCTGCCCAAGCTACCGGGTTATCCGGTCATCAAATGACCTAAATCATGGCTCCAACGACATCGGAAGCGTATCACCATCGCTATCCATATGAAAACTATAATAATCCACTCACGGGTTCAATACACAAGCAATTGCCAAGGTGAACTATTTTTGAGAGTCGCACGGATTTTGCCAGCGTTTTCGGTAAATAAGAGGCCAAATGAGGAGCGTCCGCTGTTTCTATTTGAAGATATGGAAGTTTCCAGGACTTCCCTTGGGATTTTGATTGGTTGGACTAAACGGTTGCCGCGAGTGACATGGTTGAAGAATTTTTCTATTTCTGGATGCCCTAGCTATCGGCAATCCGGGCATCAAACGTTCGAAATCTTGGCTCCTACAACATCGATCGTGCATCACCAACGCTTTCCATGTGAAAAATATAATAATCTATTCACTGGTTCTAAACTCAAGCAATTCCCGCGGTAAGCGATTTTTGGGACTAGCAAGGATTTTGCTGGTGTTTTGTGTAACTAAGAGGCCAAATGCAGAGCGTCTGCAGTTTCTATGTGAAGGGGAGGTTGTTTTTTTGACTTCCCTTGAGATTTCGATTGGGATAACTCCACCGTTGCTGCGAATAGCAGGGTTGAAGAATTTAACTATTTCTGGTAACCCAGCTATCGAACAATCTGGGCATTAAACGACCGAAATCTTGGCTCCTATGAAATCGATTGTCCATCACCATCGCTTTCCAGGGCAAAACTGTAAGAATCCACCCACAGTTTCAATACACAACCAATTGCCACGGTTAACGATTTCTCGGACTCGCACGGATTCTGCTGACATTTTGGGTAAATTGGAGCCAAATGAGGAGCGTCCGTGGTTTCTATGTGAAGAGGAAATAGTTTCCATGACTTTCCATGAGATTTTGATTGGTTTGATCAAAAGGTTGCAAGAATAACGGGGTTGATGAATATTACTATTTCTGGCAGCCCAAGCTTCCGGGTTATCCGGTCATCAAATGGCCTAAATCTTGCCTCCAACGACATCAGTAGCGCATCACCATCGCTTTCCATATGAAAACTATAATAATCCACTCATGGGTTCAATACACAAGCAATTGCCACGGTGAACAATTTTTGGGAAACACACGAATTTTACAGGCGTTTTGGGAAAATATGAGGCCAAATGATGAGCGTTTGCTGTTTCTATGTGAAGAGGATGTATTTTACAAGATTTTCCATGAGATTTTCGATTTGGATGACCCCACGGTCGCTGCAAAATAGCGGTGTTGAAGAATTATACTATTTCTGGCAGCCCCAGCTATCGGCCAATCCAGGCCTCAAACGACCGAAATCTTGGCCCCGATGAAATCGATATTGCATCACCATCGTTTTCCATAGGAAAACAAAAAGAATCCACTCATGTGTTCAATACACAAGCATTTGCTCCGGTTAACGACTTCTTCGACTCGCACGGATTTAACAACCGTTATTGGGGAAATAAGCGGACAAATGCGGTTCGTCCGTGGTTTCTACGTGAAGAGCATGTAGTATTCTTGACACCCCACGAGATTTCGATTGATTCGACCTCATGGTTACTGCGAATATTGTGGTTGACGAATTTTACTATTTTTGGCAGCACCAGCTATCGGCTAATCCGAGCATCAAACGACCGAAATTTTGGCTCCTACGACATCGATAGTTAATCACCATCGATTTTCATGTGAAAACTATAATAGTCCACTCACGGGTTCAATACACAAGCAATTGCCAAGGTGAAAATTGTTTTAGAGTCGAACAAATTTTGCCGGCGTTTTAGGTAAATATGAGGCAAAATGAGGAGTGTCCGCTGTTTCTTTGTAAAGATGAGGTAGTTTCCATGACTTCCCTTGGGATTTTGATTGGTTGGACCAAATGGTGCCGTGAATAACATGGTTGATGAATTTTACTATTTCTGGATGCCCTAGCTATCGGCCAATCCGGGTATCAAACATCCGTTATCTTGGCTCCTACGACATCGATCGTGCATCACCATCACTTTACATGTGAAAACTGTAATAATCGACTCATGGGTTCAATACACAAGCAATTCCCACGATGAACGATTTCTGGGACTAGCAAGGATTGTGCTGGCATTTTGGGTAACTAAGAGACCAAATGCAGAGCGTCTGCTATTTCTATGTGAAGGGGAGGTAGTTTTTATGACTTTCCTTGAGATTTCGATTGGGATGACCCCACGGTTGCTGCGAATAGCAGGGATGAAGAATTTTACTATTTCTGATAACCCATCTATCGGCCAATCGGGGTATCAAACGTTCGAAATCTTGGCTCCTACGACATCGATCGTGCATCACCATCGCTTTCCATGTGAAAAACTATTATAATCTACTCCCGGGTTCAATACATAAGCAATTCCAGCGGGGAGCAATTTCTGGGACTCGCAAGGATTTTGTTGGCATTTTGGTTAACTAAGAGGCCAAATGAGGAGTGTCTGTACTTTCTATGTGAAGGGGAGGCAGTTTTTATGACTTCCCTTGAGATTTCAATTGGGATGACTCCACGGTTGCTGCGAATAGCAGGGTTGAAGAATTTTTACTATTTCTGGTAACCCAGCCACTGAACAATCCGGGCATTAAACGACCGAAGTCTTGGCTCCTATGAAATCGATAATCCATCACCATCGCTTTCAATGGAAAAACTATAAGAATCCACTCATAGGTTCAATACACAACCCATTGCAACGGTTAACGATTTCTCGGACTCGCACGGATTCCGCTGGCATTTTGGGTAAATTGGAGCCAAATGAGGAGCGTCCGTGTTTTCTGTGTGAATAGGAGATAGTTTCCATGATTTTCCTTGAGATTTTGATTGGTTTGATAAAACGATTGCAACGAATAACGGGGTTGATCAATATTAATATTTCTGGCAGCCCAAGCTACCGGGTTATCCGGTCTTCAAATGACCTAAATCTTTGCTCCAACGACATCTGTAGCGCATCACCATCGCTTTCCATATGAAAACTATAATAATCCACTCACAGGTTCAATACACAAGCAATTGCCTAGGTGAACTATTTTTTAGAGTCGCACGGAATTTGCCAGCATTTTCGGTAAATAAGTGGCCAAATGAGGAGCGTTCGTTGTTCCTATTTGAAGATATGGAAGTTTCCATGACTTCCCTAGGGATTTTAATTGGTTGGACCAAACGGTTGCCGCGAGTGACATGGTTGAAGAATTTTTCTATTTCTGGATGCCCTAGCTATTGGCCAATCCGGGCATCAAACGTTCGAAATTTTGGCACCTACAACATCGATCGTGCATCACCAATGCTTTCCATGTGAAATATATAATAATCTATTCATTGGTTCTATGCTCAAGCAATTCCCTCGGTAAGCGATTTCTGGGACTAGCAAGGATTTTGCTGGCGTTTTGGGTAACTAAGAGGCCAAGTGCAGAGCGTCTGCAGTTTCCATGTGAAGGGGAGGTAGTTTTTATGACTTCCCTTGAGATTTCGATTGGGATGACCACACGGTTGCCGTGAATAGCAGGGTTGAAGAATTTAACTATTTTTAATAACCCAGCTATCGAACAATCCGGGCATTAAACGACCGAAATCTTGGCTCCTATGAAGTCGATTGTCCATCACCATCGCTTTCCATGGGAAAACTATAAGAATCAACTCACATGTTCAATACACAACCAATTACCATGGTTAACGATTTCTCGGACTCGCATGGATTCTGCTGGCATTTTGGGTAAATTGGAGCCAAATGATGAGCGTCCGTGGTTTTTATGTGAAGAGGAGATAGTTTCCATGGCTTTCCTTGAGATTTTGATTGGTTTGATCAAACGGTTGCAACGAATTATGGGGTTGATGAATATTACTATTTCTGGCAAACCAAGCTACTGGGTTATCCAGTCATCAAACGACCTAAATCTTGGCTCCAACGACATCGGTAGCGCATCACCATCGCTTTCCTTATGAAAACTACAATAATCCACTCATGGGTTTAATACACAACCAATTGCCACGGTGAATTATTTCTGGAAAACACACTGATTTTACAGGCGTTTTGGGAAAATATGAGGCCAAATGATGAGCGTCAGCTGTTTCTATGTGAAGAGGATGTATTTTCCATGATCTCCCATGAGATTTTTCGAATGGGATAACCCCACGGTCGCTGCAAATAGCGGTGTTGAAGAATTATACTATTTGTGGTAGCCCAAGCTATCGGCCAATCAGGGCATCAAACGGCCGAAATCTTGGAGCATCTGAAATCGATATTGCATCACCATCGTTTTCCATATGAAAACTATAAGAATCCACTCATGGGTTCAATACACAAGCAATTGCACCGGTAAACGACATCTTCGACTCGCACGGATTTCACAGCCGTTATTGTGGAAATTAGAGGCCCAATGCGATTCGTCCGTGGTTTTTATGTGAAGAGGATGTAGTATTCTTCACTTCCCACGAGATTTCGATTGATTTGACCACAAGGTTACTGTGAATATTGTGGTTGACGAATTTTACTATTTCTGGCAGCGCCAGCTATCGGCCAATCCGGGCATCAAACGACCGAAATATTGGCTCATACGACATCGATAGTTCATCACCATCGCTTTCCATGAGAAAACTATAATAATCCACTCACGGGTTCAATACACAAGCAATTGCCAAGTTGAACAATTTTTTAAAGTCGCACGGATTTTGCCGGCGTTTTAGTTAAATAAGAGGCCAAATGTGGAGCGTCTGCTGTTTCTATGTGAAAATAAGGTTGTTTCCATGACTTACCTTGAGAGTTTGATTGGTTGGACCAAACGGTTGCTGTGAATAACATGGTTGATGAATTTTACTATTTCTGGATGCCCTAGCTATCGGGCAATCCGGGTATCAAACGTGCAAAATCATGGCTCCTACGACATCGATCGTGCATCACCATCGCTTTCCATGTGATAACTGTAATAATATACTCACGGGTTCAATACACAAGCAATTCCAGCAGTGATCGATTTCTGGGACTCACAAGGATTTTGCTGGCATTTTGGGTAACTAAGAGGCCAAATGCGAAGCGTCTGCTCTTTCTATGTGAACGGGAGGTAGATTTTATGACTTTCCTTGAGATTCCGATTGGGATGACCCCACGGTTGCTGCGAATTGTAGGGTTGAAGAATTTTACTATTTCTGGTAACCCTGCTATCGAACAATCCAGGCATTAAACGACCGAAATCTTGGTTCCTATGAAATTGATTGTCCTTCACCATCGCTCTTCACCGGAAAACTATAAGAATCCACTTATAGGTTCAATACACAACAAATTGCAACGGTTAACGATTTCTCAGACTGGCACAGATTCTGCTGGCATTTTGGGCAAATTGGAGCCAAATGAGGAGCGTCCGTGGTTTCTATGTGAAGAGGAGATAGTTCCTATGACTTTCCATGAGATTTTGACTGGTTTGATCAAACGGTTACAAGGAATAACGGGGTTGATGAATCTTACTATTTCTGGCAGCCTAAGCTACCGGGTTATCCGGTCATCAAATGACCTAAATCTTGGATCCAACGACATTGGTAGCGCATCACCATCGCTTTCCATATGAATAACTATAATAATCCACTCACGGATTCAATACAGAAGCAATTGCTAATGTGA
Source organism: Scilla litardierei (assembly GCA_030789695.1). Classification (NCBI taxonomy): domain Eukaryota; kingdom Viridiplantae; phylum Streptophyta; class Magnoliopsida; order Asparagales; family Asparagaceae; genus Scilla; species Scilla litardierei. The sequence goes on along the minus strand of CM061137.1, from coordinate 67,872,773 downwards.
ATAATTTCTGGGTAACACACGGATTTTGTAGGGGTTTTGGGAAAATATGAGGCCAAATGATGAGCTTCTGCTGTTTCTATGTGAAGAGGATGTATTTTACATGATTTTCCATTAGATTTTCGATTGGGATGACCCCACGGTCGCTGCAAATAGCGGCGTTGAAGAATTTTTCAATTTCTGGTAGCCCCAGCTATCGGCCAATCCGGGCATCAAACGACCGAAATCTTGGCCCCGATGAAATCGATATTGCATCACCATCGTTTTCCATAGGAAAACTAAAATAATCCACTCACAGGTTCAATACACAAGTAATTGCCACGGTTAACGACTTCTTCGACTCGCTCGGATTTCACCGCCGTTATTGGGGAAATAAGCGGCCAAATGCGGTTCATCCTTGGTTTCTATGTGAAGATGAGTTAGTATTCTTGACTTTCCACGAGATTTCGATCGATTTAACCACACGCTTACAGCGAATAGAGTGGTTGACAAATTTTACTATTTCTGGCAGCACCAGCTATCGGCCAATCTGGGCATCAAACGATCGAAATAATGGCTCTTACGGCATCGATAGTTCATCACCCTCGCTTTCAATGTGAAAACTATAATAATACACTCACGGGTTCAATACACAAGAAATTGCCCAGATGAACAATTTTTTAGAGTCGCACGGATTTTGCCGGCGCTTTAGTTAAATAAGAGGCCAAATGAGGAGTGTCCACTGTTTCTATGAGAAGATGAGGTAGTTTCCATGACTTGCCTTGAGAGTTTGATTGGTTGGACCATATGGTTGCCGCAAATAACATGGTTGATGAATTTTACTATTTCTGGATGCCCTAGCTATCGGGCAATCCGGGTATCAAACGTTCGAAATCTTGGCTCCTACGACATCGATCGTTCATCACGATCACTTTCCATGTGAAAACTATAATAATCTACTCCCGGGTTCAATACACAAGCAATTCCCGCGGGGAGCAATTTCTGGGACTCGCAAGGATTTTGGTGGCATTTTGGTTAACTAGAGGCCAAATGAGGAGCATCTGAAGTTTCTATGTGAAGGGGAGGTAGTTTTTATGACTTCCCTTGAGATTTTGATTGGGATGACCCCACGGTTGCTGCAAATAACATGGTTGAAGAATTTTTACTAATTCTGGTAACCCAGCCATCGAACAATCCGGGCATTAAACGACTGAAATCTTGGCTCCTATGAAATTGATAGTCCATCAACATCGCTTTCTATGGAAAAACTATAAGAAACCACTCACAGGTTCAATACACAACCCATTACAACAGTTAACGATTTTTCGGACTCGCACGGATTCCGCTGGCATTTTGGGTAAATTGGAGCCAAATGACGAGCGTTCGTGGTTTCTGTGTGAATAGGAGATAGTTTCCATGACTTTCCTTGAGATTTTGATTGGTTTGATCAAACGGTTGTAACGAATAACGGGGTTGATAAATATTACTATTTTTGGCAGCCCAAGCTACCGGGTTATCCGGTCATCAAATGACCTAAATCTTTGCTCCAACGACATCGGTAGCGCATCACCATCGCCTTCCATATGAAAACTATAATAATCCACTCACGGGTTCAATACACAAGCAATTGCCAAGGTGAACTATTTTTGAGAGTCGCACGGATTTTGCTAGCGTTTTCGGTAAATAAGAGGCCAAATGAGGAGCCTCCGCTATTTCTAGTTGAAGATATGGTAGTTTCCATGACTTCCCTTGGGATTTTGATTGGTTGGACCAAACGGTTGCCGCGAGTGACATGGTTGAAGAATTTTTCTATTTCTGGAAGCCTGAGCTATCGGCCAATCCGGGCAGCAAACGTTCGAAATCTTGGCTCCTACAACATCGAACGTGCATCACCACCAATTTCCATGTGAAAAATATAATTATCTATTCATTGGTTCTATACTCAAGCAATTCGCGCGATAAGCAATTTCTGGGACTAGCAAGGATTTTGCTGGCGTTTTGGGCAACTAAGAGGCCAAATGCGGAGCGTCTGCAGTTTCTATGTGAAGGGGAGGTAGTTTTTATGACTTCCCTTGAGATTTCGATTGGGATGACCACACGGTTGCCGTGAATATCAGGGTTGAAGAATTTAACTATTCCTGGTAACCCAGCTATCGAGCAATCCGGGCATTAAACGACCGAAATCTTGGCTCCTATGAAATCGATTGTCCATCACCATCGCTTTCCATGGGAAAACTATAAGAATCCACTCAGAGGTTCAATACACAACCAATTGCCACGGTTAACGATTTCTCGTACTCGCACGGATTCTGCTGGCATTTTGGCTAAATTGGAGCCAAATGAGGAGCGTCCGTGGTTTTTATGTGAAGAGGAGATAATTTCCCTTACTTTCCGTGAGATTTTGATTGGTTTGATCAAACGGTTGCAACGAATAACGGGGTTGATGAATATTACTATTTCTTGCAGACCAAGCTACTGGGTTATCGAGTCATCAAACGACCTAAATCTTGGTTCCAACGACATCGGTAGCGCATCACCATTGCTTTCCTTATGAAAACTATAATAATCCACTCATGGGTTTAATACACAACCAATAGCCACGGTGAACTATTTCTGGGAAACACTCGGATTTTGCAGGAGTTTTGGGAAAATATGAGGCCAAATGATGAGCGTCAGCTGTTTCTATGTGAAGAGGATGTTTTTTTCCATGATTTCTCATCAGATTTTTCGAATGGGATAACACCTCGGTCGCTACAAATAGCGGTGTTGAAGAATTATACTATTTCTGGTAGCCCAAGCTATCGGCCAATTAGGGCATCAAACGACCGAAATCTTGGCGCATATGAAATCGATATTGCATCACCATCGATTTCCATAGGAAAACTATATGAATCCACTCATGGGTTCAATACACAAGCAATTGTACCGGTTAACGTCTTATTCGACTCTCACGGATTTCACAGGCGTTATTGGGGAAATTAGCGGCCCAATGCGATTCGTCCGTGGTTTCTATGTGAAGAGGATGTAGTATTCCTGACTTCCCACGAGATTTAGATTGATTTGGCCACACGGTTACAGCGAATAGTGTGGTAGACGAATATTACTATTTATGGCAGCACCAGATATCGGCTAATCCGGGCATCAAACGACTGAAATATTGGCTCCTACGACATCGATAGTTCATCACCATCGCTTTCCATGTGAAAACTATAATAATCCACCCACTGGTTCAATACACAAGCAATTGCCAAGGTGAACAATTTTTTAGAGTCGCACGGATTTTGCCGGCGTTTTAGTAAAATAAGAGGCCAAATGTGGAGCGTCCGCCGTTTCTATGTGAAGATGAGGTAGTTTTCCTGACTAACCTTGAGAGTTTGATTGGTTGGACCTAACGCTTTCCGCGAATAACATGGTTGATGAATTTTACTATTTCTTGATGCCCTAGATATCGGCCAATCCGGGTATCAAACGTTCAAAATCTTGGCTCCTACGACATAGATCGTGCATCACCATCGCTTGCCATGTGATAAATATAGTAATATACTCACGGGTTCAATACACAAGCAATTCCCACGGTGAGCGATTTCTGGTACTCGCAAGGATTTTGCTGGCATTTTGGGTAACTAAGAGGCCAAATGCGAAGCGTCTGCTGTTTCTATGTGAACGGGAGGTAGCTTTTATGACTTTCCTTGAGATTTCGATTGGGATGACCCCACGGTTGCAGCGAATAGGAGGGTTGAACACTTTTACTATTTCTGGTAACCCAGCTATCGACCAATTCGGGGGTCAAACGTTCGAAATCTTGGCTCATACGACATCGATCGTGCATCACCATCGCTTTCCACGTGAAAACTATAATAATCTACTCACGGGTTCAATGTTCAAGCAATTCCCACGGTGAGCGATTTCTGGGACTCGCAAGGATTTTGCTGGCATTTTGGGTAACTAAGAGGCCAAATGCGAAGCGTCTGCTGTTTCTATGTGAACGGGAGGTAGCTTTTATGACTTCCCTTGAGATTTCGATTGGGATGACCTCTTGATTTCTGGGAATATCAGGGTTGACGAATTTAACTATTCCTGGGAACGCAGCTATCGAGCAATCCGGGGATTAAACGACCGAAATCTTGGCTTCTATGAAATCGATTGTCCATCACCATCGCTTTCCATGGGAAACCTATAAGAATCCACTCACAGGTTCAATACACAACCAATTGCCACGGTTAACGATTTCTCAGACTCGCACGGATTCTGCTGGCATTTTGGGTAAATTGGAGCCAAATGAGGAGCGTCCGTGGTTTTTATGTGAAGAGGAGATAGTTTCCATGTCTTTCCGTGTGATTTTGATTGGTTTGATCAAACGGTTGCAACGAATAACGGGGTTGATGAATATTACTATTTCTGGCAGACCAAGCTACTGGGTTATCCAGTCATCAAACGACCTAAATCTTGGCTCCAACGACATCGGTAGTGCATCACCATCGCTTTCCTCATGAAAACTATAATAATCCACTCATGGGTTTAATACACAACCAATTGCCACGGTGAACTATTTCTGGGAAACACACGGATTTTGCAGGAGTTTTGGGAAAATATGAGGCCAAATGATGAGCGTCAGCTGTTTCTATGTGAAGAGGATGTGTTTTCCATGATTTCCCATGAGATTTTTCGAATGGGATAACCCCACGGTCGCTGCAAATAGCGGTGTTGAAGAATTATACTATTTCTGGTAGCCCAAGCTATTTGCCAATCAGGGCATCAAATGACTGAAATCTTGGCCCATCTGAAATCAATATTGCATCACCATCGTTTTCCACAGGAAAACTGTAAGAATCCACTCATGGGTTCAATACACAAGCAATTGCACTGGTTAACGATTTCTTCCACTCGCACGATTTCACAGGCGTTATTGGGGGAAATTAGAGGCCCAATGCGATTCGTCCGTGGTTTCTATGTGATGAGGAGGTAGTATTCCTGACTTCCCACGAGATTTCGTTTGATTTGGCCACACGGTTACTGCGAATATTGTGGTTGACGAATTTTACTATTTCTGGCAGCACCAGCTATCGGCCAATCCGGGCATCAAACGACCGAAATATTGGCTCCTACGACATCGATAGTTCCTCACCATCGCTTTCCATGAGAAAACTATTATAATCCACTCACGGGTTCAATACACAAGCAATTGCCAAGGTGAACAATTTTTTAGAGTCGCACGGATTTTGCCGGCGTTTTAGTTAAATAAGAGTCCAAATGTGGAGCGTCTGCTGTTTCTATGTGAAAATAAGGTAGTTTCCATGACTTACCATGAGAGTTTGATTGGTTGGACCAAACGGTTGCTGCGAATAACATGGTTGACGAATTTTACTATTTCTGGATGCCCTAGCTATCGGCCAATCCGGGTATCGAACGTTCAAAATCTTGGCTCCTACGACATCGATCGTGCATCACCATCGCTTTCCATGTGATAACTATAATAATCTACCCACGGGTTCAATACACAAGCAATTTCCGAGGTGAGCGATTTCTGGGACTCGCAAGGATTTTGGTGGCATTTTGGGTAACTAAGAGGCCAAATACGAAGCGTCTGCTGTTTCTATGTGAACGGCAGGTATCTTTTATGACTTTCCTTGAGATTTCGATTGGGATGACCCCATGGTTGCTGCGAATAGGAGGGTTGAAGAATTTTACTATTTCTGGTAACCCAGCTATCGACCAATCCGGGGGTTAAACGTCCGAAATCTTGGCTCCTACGACATAGATCGTGCATCACCATCGCTTTCCATGTGAAAACTATAATAATCGACTCACGGGTTCAATACACAAGCAATTCCTGCGGTGAGCGATTTCTGGGAATCGCAAGGAATTTACTGGCGTTTTGGGCAACTAAGTGGCCAAATGCGGAGCGTCTGCAGTTTCTATATGAAGGGGAATTAGTTTCTATGACTTCGTTTGAGATTTCGATTGGGATGACCCCACGGTTGCTGCGAATAGCAGGGTTGAAGAATTTAACTATTTCTGCTAACCCAGCTATCGAACAATCCGAGCATTAAACGACCAAAATCTTGGCTCATATGAAATCGATTGTCCATCACCATCGCTTTCCATGGGAAAACTATAAGAATCCACTCACAGGTTCGATACACAACCAATTGCCACGGTTAACGATTTCTCAGACTCGAACGGATTCTGCTGGCATTTTGGGTAAATTGGAGCCAAATAAGGAGCGTCCGTGGTTTTTATGTGAAGAGGAGATAGTTTCCATGACTTTCCGTGAGATTTTGATTGGTTTGATCAAACGGTTGAAACGAATAACGGGGTTGATGAATATTACTATTTCTGGCAGACCAAGCTACTGGGTTATCCAGTCATCAAACGACCTAAATCTTGGCTCCAACAGCATCGGTAGCGCATCACCATCGCTTTCCTTATGAAAACTATAATAATCCACTCATGGGTTTAATACACAACCAATTGCCACGGTGAACTATTTCTCGGAAACACACGGATTTTGCAGGAGTTTTGGGAAAATATGAGGCCAAATGATGTGCGTCAGCTATTTCTATGTGAAGATGATGTATTTTCCATGATTTCCCATGAGGTTTTTCGAATGGGATAACCCCACGGTCGCAGCAAATAGCGGTGTTGAAGAATTATACTATTTCTGGTTGCCCAAGATATCAACCAATCAGGGCATCAAACGACCGAAATCTTGGCCCATCTGGAATCGATATTGCATCACCATCGTTTTCAATAGGAAAACTATAAGAATCCACTCATGGGTTCAATACACAAGCAATTGCATCGGTTAACGACTTCTTCGACTCGCACGGATTTCACAGCTGTTATTGGGGAAATTAGCGGCCCAATGCGATTCGTCCGTGGTTTCTATGTGAAGAGGATGTAGTATTCTTGACTTCCCACGACATTTCAATTGATTTGACCACACGGCTACTGCGAATATTGTGGTTGACGAATTTTACTATTTCTGGCTGCACCAGCTATCTGCCAATCCGGGCATCAAACGACCGAAATATTGGCTCCTACGACATCGATAGTTCATCACCATCGCTTTCCATGTGAAAACTATAATAATCCACTCACGGATTCAATACACAAGCAATTGCAAAGGTGAATAATGTTTTAGAGTCGCACGGATTTTGCCGGCGTTTAAGTTAAATAAGAGGCCAAATGTGGAGCGTCCGCCGTTTCTATGTGAAGATGAGGTAGTTTCCATGACTTACCTTGAGGGTTTGATTGGTTGGACCAAACGGTTGCCGCGAGTAACATGGTTGATGAATTTTACTATTTCTGGATGCCCTAGCTATCGGCCAATCCGGGTATCGAACGTTCAAAATCTTGGCTCCTACAACATCGATCGTGCATCACCATCGCTTTCCATGTGATAACTATAATAATCTACCCACGGGTTCAATACGCAAGCAATTTCCGTGGTGAGCGATTTCTGGGACTCGCAAGGATTTTGCTTGCATTTTGGGTAACTAAGAGGCCAAATGCGAAGCGTCTGCAGTTTCTATGTGAAGGGGAGGTAGTTTTTATGACTTCCCTTGATATTTCGATTGGGATGACCCCACGGTTGCTACGAATAGCAGGATTGAAGAATTTTTACTATTTCTGGTAACCCAGCTATCGAACAATCCGGGCATTAAACGACCGAAATCTTGGCTCCAATGAAATCGATAGTCCATCACCATCGCTTTCCATGGATGAACAATAGGAATCCCCTCACAGGTTCAATACACAACCAATTGCCATGGTAAACGATTGCTCGGACTCGAACAGATTCCGTGGACATTTTGGGTAAATTGGAGCCAAATGAGGAGCGTCCGTGGTTTTTATGTGAAGAGGAGATAGTTTCCATGACTTTCCGTGAGATTTTGATTGGTTTGATCAAACGGTTGCAACGAATAACGGGGTTGATGAATATTACTATTTCTGGCAGACCAAGCTATCCAGTCATCAAACGACCTAAATCTTGGCTCCAACGACATCGGTAGCGCATCACCATCGCTTTCCAAATGAAAACTATAATAATCCACTCACATGTTCAATACACAAGCAGTTGCCAAGGTTAACAATTTTTGAGAGTCGCACGGATTTTGCCATCGTTTTCGGTAAATAAGAGGCAAAATGATGAGCGTCCGATGTTTCTATGGGAAGATATGGTAGTTTCCATGACTTCCTTGGGATTTTGATTGGTTGGACCAAACGGTTGCCGCGAATGACATGGTTGATGAATTTTTCTATTTCTGGATGCCCTAGCTATCGGCCAATCCGGGCATCAAACGTTCGAAATCTTGGCTCCTACGACATCAATCGTGCATCAACATTGCTTTCCATGTGAAAAATATAATAATCTATTCACTGGTTCTATACACAAGCAATTCTCCAGGTAAGCGATTTCTGGGACTTGTAAGGATTTTGCTGGCGTTTTGGGTAACTAAGTGGCCAAATGCGGAGCGTCTGTAGTTTCTATCTGAAGGGGATGTAGTTTTTATGACTTCCCTTGAGATTTCGATTGGGACGACCCCACGGTTGTGGCGAATAGCTGAGTTGAATAATTTTTACCATTTTTTGTAACCCATCTATCGAACAATCCGGGCATTAAACGACCGAAATCTTGGCTCCTATGAAATCGATTATCCATCACCATCGCTTTCCATGGGAAACAATAAGAATCCACTCACAGGTTCAATACACAACCAATTGCCACGGTCAATGATTTCTCGGACTCGCACGGATTCTGTTGGCATTTTGGGTAAATTGGAGCCAAATGAGGAGAGTCCGTGGTTTCTATGTGAAGAGGAGATAGTTTCCATGACTTTCCATTAGATTTGGATTGGTTTGATCAAACGGTTGCAATGAACGATGGGGTTGATGAATATTACTATTTCTGGCAACCCAAGCAACCGGGTTATCCGGTCATTAAACGACCTAAATCTTGGCTCCAACGACATCGGTAGCGCATCACCATCGCTTTCTATTTGAAAACTATAATAATCCACTCACGGGTTCAATACAGAAGCAATTGCCACGGTGAACAATTTCTAGGAAACACACGGATTTTGCTAGCTTTTTGGGAAAATATGAGGCCAAATGATGAGTGTCTGTTGTTTCTATGTGAAGAGGATGTATTTTCCATGATTTTCCATGAGATTTTCGGTTGGGATGACCCCACGGTCGCTGCAAATAGCGGAGTTGAAGAATTTTACTATTTCTGGCAGCCCTGGCTATCGGCCAATCCGGGCGTCAAATGACCGAAATCTTGGCCCCGATGAAATCGATATTGCATCACCATAATTTTCCATAAGAAAACAAAAAGAATCCACTCACAGGTTCAATGCACAAGTAATTGCCGCGGTAAATAACTTCTTCGACTCACACGGATTTCACAGCCGTTATTGGGGAAATAAGCGGCCAAATGCGGTTCGTCCGTGGTTTCTATGTGAAGAGGAGGTAGTATTCTTGACTTCGCACGAGATTTCGATTGATTTGACCATACGGTTACCGCGAATAGAGTGGTTGATGAATTTTTCTATTTCTTTCAGCACCAGCTATCGGCTAATCCTGGCATCAAACGACAGATATATTGGCTCCTACGACATCGATAGTTCATCACCATCGCTTTCAATGTGAAAACTATAATAATCCACTCACGGGTTCAATACACAAGCAATTGCCAAGGTGAACAATTTTTTAGAGTCGCACGGATTTTGCCGACGTTTTAGTTAAATAAGAGGCCAAATGTGGAGCGTCCACTTTATCTATATGAAGATGAGGTAGTTTCCATCGCTTTCCATGTGAAAACTATAATAATCTACTCACGGATTCAATACACAAGCAATTCCTGCGGTGAGCGATTTCTGGGATTTGCAAGGATTTTGCAGGCATTTTGGGTAACTAAGTGGTCAAATGCAAAGATTCTGCTGTTTCTATGTGAAGGGGGAGGTAGTTTTTATGCCTTTGCTTGAGATTTCGATTGGGATGACCCCACGGTTGCTTTGAATTGCAGGGTTGAAGAATTTTACTATTTCTGGTAACCCAGCTATCGAACAATCTGGGCATTAAACGACCGAAATCTTGGCTCCTATTAAATCGATTGTCCTTCACCATCGCCTTCCACCGGGAAACTATAAGAATCTAGTCATAGGTTCAATACACAACAAATTGCCACGGTTAACGATTTCTTGGACTGGCACGGATTCTGCTGGCATTTTGGGTAAATTGGAGCGAAATGAGGAGCGTCCGTGGTTTCTATGTGAAGAGGAGATAGTTCCTATGACTTTCCATGAGATTTTGATTGGTTTAATCAAACGGTTGCAACGAATAACAGGGTTTATGAATATTACTATTTCTGGCAGCCCAAGCTACCGGTTTATCCGGTCATCAAATGACCAAAATCTTGGCTCCAACGGCATCGGTAGCGCATCACCATCGCTTTCCATATGAAAACTATAATAATCCACTCACGGATTCAATACAGAAGCAATTGCTACTGTGAACAATTTCGGGGTAACACACGGATTTTGTAGGCGTTTTGGGAAAATATGAGGCCAAATGATGAGCGTCTGCTGTTTCAATGTGAAGCGGATGTATTTTACATGATTTTCCATGAGATTTTCGATTGGGATGACCCCACGATCGCTGCAAATAGCGGTGTTGAAGAATTTTACTATTTCTGGCAGCCCCAGCTATCGGCCAAACCGGGCATCAAACGACCTAAATCTTGGCCCCGATGAAATCGATATTGCATCACCATCGTTTTCCATAGGAAAACTAAAAGAATCCACTCACAGGTTCAATACACAAGTAATTGCCACGGTTAATGAATTCTTCGACTCGCACGGATTTCACAGCCATTATTGGGGAATAAGCGGCCAAATGCGGTTCGTCCGTGGTTTCTATGTGAAGATGAGTTAGTATTGTTGACTTTTCACGAGATTTCAATCGATTTTACAACACGGTTACATCGAATAGAGTGGTTGACGAATTTTACTATTTCTGGTTGCACCAGCTATCGACCAATCCGGGCATCAAACGATCGAACTATTGGCTCCTACGGCATCGATAGTTCATCACCATCACTTTCAATGTGAAAACTATAATAATCCACTCACGGGTTCAATACACAAGCAATTGCCAAGATGAACAATTTTTTAGAGTCGCACGGATTTTTCCGGCGTTTTAGTTAAATAAGAGGCCAAATAAGGAGTGTCCACTATTTCAATGTGAAGATGAGGTAGTTTCCATGACTTACCTTGAGAGTTTGATTGGTTGGGCCAAACGGTTGCCGCGAGTAGCATGGTTGATGAATTTTACTATTTTTGGATGCCCTAGCTATCGGCCAATCCGAGTATCAAACGTTCGAAATCTTGGCTCCTACGACATTGATCGTGCATCACCATCGCTATCCATGTGATAACTATAATAATTTACTCACGGGTTCAATACACAAGTAATTCCCGTAGTGAGCGATTTTTGGGACTCGCAAGAATTTTGCTGGCATTTTGGGTAACTAAGAGGCCAAATGCGAAGCGTATGCTGTTTCTATGTGAACGGGAGGTAGCTTTTATGACTTTCCTTGAGATTTCGATTGGGATGACCCCTCGGTTGCAGCGAATAGGAGGGTTGAAGAATTTTACTATTTTTGGTAACCCAGCTATCGACCAATCCGGGGATCAAACGTTCGAAATCTTGGCTCCTACAACATCGATCGTGCATCACCATCGCTTTCCGTGTGAAAACTATTATAATCTACTCCCGGGTTCAATACACAAGCAATTCCCGCGGGGAGCAATTTCTGAGACTCGCATGGATTTTGTTGGCATTTTGGTTAACTAAGAGGCCAAATGAGGAGCGTATGTACTTTCTATGTGAAGGGGAGGTAGTTTTTATGACTTCCCTTGAGATTTCAATTGGGAGACCCCACGGTTGCTGCGAATAGCAGGGTTGAAGAATTTTTAATATTTCTGGTAACCCAGCCACCGAACAATCCGGGCATTAAACGACCGAAGTCTTGGCTCCTATGAAATCGATAGTCCATCACCATCTCTTTCAATGGAAAAACTATAAGAATCCACTCACAGGTTCAATACACAACCCATTGCAACGGTTAACGATTTCTCGGACTCGCACGGATTCCGCTGGCATTTTGGGTAAATTGGAGCCAAATGAGGAGCGTCCGTGGTTTTTGGCAGCACAAGCTACGGGTTATCTGGTCATCCATCGACCTAAATCTTGGCTCCAACGACATAGGTATCACATCACCATCGCTTTCCATATGAAAACTATAATAATCCACTCACGGTTTCAATACACAAGCAATTGCCAAGGTGAACAATTTTGGAGAGTCGCACGGATTGCGCCAACCTTTTAGGCAAATAAGAGGCCAAATGAGGAGCGTCCGCTGTTTCTATGTGAAGATGAGGTAGTTTTCATGACTTCCCTTGGGATTTTGATTGGTTGGACAAAACGGTTGCCGCGAATAACATGGTTGATGAATTTTTCTATTTCTGGATGCCCTAACTATCGGCCAATCCGGGCATCAAACGTTTGAAATCTTGGTTCCTACGGCATCGATCGTGCATCACCATCGCTTTCAATGTGAAAAGTATAATAATCTATTCACTTGTTCTATACACAAGCAATTCCCGCGGTGAACAATTTCTGGAACTTGCAAGGATTTTGCTGGCGTTTTTGTAACTAAGAGGCCAAATGCGGACCATCTGCAGTTTCTATGTGAAGGGGAGGTAGTTTTAATGACTTCCCTTGAGATTTCGATTGGGATGACCGTACGGTTGCTGCGAATAGCAGTGTTGAAGAATTTTACGATTTCTGGTAATCCAGCTATCGGCCAATCCAGGCATTAAATGACCGAAATCATGGCTCCTATGAAATCGATTTTCCATCTCCATCGCTTTCCATGGGAAAACTATAAGAATCCACTCACATGTTCAATACACAACCAATTGTCACGGTCAACGATTTCTCGGACTCGCACGGATTCTGCTGGCATTTTGGGTAAATTAGGGCCAAATGAGGAGCGTCCGTGGTTTCTATGTGAAGAGGAGATAGTTTCCATGACTTTCCATGAGATTTTGATTTGTTTGATCAAACGGTTGGAAGAATAACGGGTTGGTGAATATTACTATTTCTGGCAGCCCAAGCTTCTGGGTTATCCGGTCATCAAACGACCTAAAACCTGGCTCCAACGACATCGGTAGCGCATCACCATCGCTTTCCATATGAAAACTATAATAATCCACTCACGGGTTCAATACACAAGCAATTGCCACGGTGAACAATTTTTGGGAAACACACGGATTTTGCAGGCTTTTTGGGAAAATATGAGGCCAAATGATGAACGTCTGCTGTTACTATGTGAAGATGATGTATTTTCCATGATTTTCCATGAGATTTTCGATTGGGATGACCCCACGGTCTCTGCAAATAGCGGTGTTGAAGAATTTTACTATTTCTGGCAGCCCCAGCTATCGGCCAATCCGGGCATTAAACGACCGAAATCTTGGCCCCGATGAAATCGATATTGCATCAGCATCGTTTTCCATTGGAAAACTAAAAGAATCCACTCACGGGTTCAATACACAAGCAATTGCCCTGGTTAACGACTTCTTCGACTCGCATGGATTTCACTGTCGTTATTGGGGAAATAAGCGGACAAATGCGGTTCGTCCGTGGTTTCTATGTGAAGAGGAGGTAGTATTCTTGACATCCCATGAGATTTCGATTGATTTGAACAAACGGTTACTGAGAATATTGTGGTTGACGAATTTTACTATTTCTGGCAGCACCAGCTATCGGCCAATCCGGGAATCAAACGACGGAAATATTGGCTCATACGACATCGATAGTTCATCACCATCGCTTTTCATGTGAAAACTATAATAATCCACTCACGGGTTCAATTGCCAAGGTGAAAACTTTTTGAGAGTCGCCCGGATTTTGCCGGCGTTTTAGGTAAATATGAGGGAAAATGAGGAGCATCCGCTGTTTCTTTGTAAAGATGAGGTAGTTTCCATGACTTCCCTTGGTATTTTGATTCGTTGGACCAAACGGTTGCTGTGAATAACATGGTTGATGAATTTTTCTATTTCTGGATGCCCGAGCTATCGGCCAATCCGGGTATCAAACGTTCGATATCTTGGCTCCTACGACATTGATCGTGCATCACCATCGCTTTCCATGTGAAAACTATAATAATCTACTCATGGGATCAATACACAAGCAATTCCCACGGTGAATGATTTCTGGGACTCGCAAGGATTGTGCCGGCATTTTGGGTAACTAAGAGACCAAATGCAGAGCGTCTGATGTATCTAGGTGAAGGGGAGGTAGTTTTTATGACTTTTCTTGAGATTTCGATTGGGATGACCCCATGGTTGCTGCGAATTGCAGGGTTGAAGAATTTTACTATTTCTGATAACCCATCTATCGGCCAATCCGGGTATCAAACGTTCGAAATCTTGGCTCCTACGACATCGATCGTGCATCACCATCGCTTTCCATTTGAAAACTATAATCACATATTCATGGGTTCAATACACAAGCAATTCACGCGGGGAGCAATTTCTGGGACTCGCAAGGATTTTGCTGGCATTTTGGTTAATTAAGAGGCCAAATGAGGAGCGTCTATAGTTTCTATGTGAAGGGGAGGTAGTTTTTATGACTTCCCTTGAGATTTCCCTTGGGATGACCCCACAGTTGCTGCGAATAGTAGGGTTGAAGAATTTTTACTATTTCTGGTAACCCAGCTATCGAACAATCCGGGCATTAAAGGAACAAAATCTTGGCTCCAATGAAATCGATAGTCCATCACCATCTCTTTCCATGGAAAAACTATAAGAATCCACTCACAGGTTCAATACACAACCAATTGCAACGGTTAATGATTTCTCGGACTCGCACGGATTCCGCTGGCATTTTGGGTAAATTGGAGCCAAATGAGGAGTGTCTGTGGTTTCTGTGTGAATAGGAGATAGTTTCCATGACTTTCCTTGAGATTTTGATTGGTTTGGTCAAACGATTGCAACGAATAACGGGGTTGATCAATATTACTATTTCTGGCAGACCAAGCTACGGGCTTATCCAGTCATCAAATGACCTAAATCTTGGCTCCAACGACATCGGTAGCGCATCACCATTACTTTCCATATGAAAACTATTATAATCCACTCACGGGTTCAATACACAAGAAATTGCCAAGGTGAACTATTTTTGAGAGTCGCACGGATTTTGCCAGCGTTTTCGGTAAATAAGAGGCCAAATGAGGAGCGTCCGCTGTTTCTATTTGATGATGTGGTAGTTTACATGACTTCCCTTGGGATTTTGATTGGTTGAAGAATTTTTCTATTTCTAGATGCCCTAGCTATCGGCCAATCCAGGCATCAAACGTTCGAAATCTTGGCTCATACGACATCGATCGTGCATCACCAACGCTTTCCAAGTGAAAAATATAATAATCTATTCACTGGTTCTATACTCAAGCAATTCCCGCGGTAAGCGATTTCTGGGACTAGCAAGGATTTTGCTGGCGTTTTGGGAAACTAAGAGGCCAAATGCAGAGCGTTTGCAGTTTCTATGTGAAGGGGAGGTCGTTTTTTTGACTTCCCTTGAGATTTCGATTGGGATGACCTCACAGTTGCTGCGAATAGCAGGGTTGAAGAATTTAACTATTTCTGGTAACCCAGCTATCGAACAATCGGGGCATTAAACGACCGATTCTTGGCTCCTATGAAATTGATTGTCCATCACCATCGCTTTCCATGGGAAAACTATAAGAATCCACTCACATGTTCAATACACAACCAATTGCCACGGTTAACGATTTCTCAGACTCGCATGGATTCTGCTGGCATTTTGGGTAAATTGGAGCCAAATGAGGAGCGTCCGTTGTTTTTTTAAGAAGAGGAGATAGTTTCCATGACTTCACTTGAGATTTTGATTGGTTTGATCAAACGGTATCAACGAATAACGGGGTTGATGAATATTACTATTTCTGGCAGACCAAGCTACCGGGTTATCCAGTCACCAAACGACCTAAATCTTGGCTCCAACGACATCGGTAGCGCATCACCATCGCTTTCCTTATGAAAACTATAATAATCCACTCATGGGTTTAATACACAACCAATTGCCACGGTGAACTATTTTTGGGAGACACAGGGAGTTTGGAGGCGTTTTGGGAAAATTTGGGGCCAAATGATAAGTGTAAGCTGTTTCTATGTGAAGAGGATGTATTTTCCATGATTTCCAATGAGATTTTCGAATGGGATAACCCCACGGTCGTTGCAAATTGCGGTGTTGAAGAATTTTACTATTTCTGGTAGCCCAAGCTATCGGCCAATCAGGGCATCAAACGACCGAAATCTTGGCCCATATGAAATTGGTATTGCATCACCATCGTTTTCCATAGGAAAACAATAAGAATCCACTCATGGGTTCAATGCACAAGCAATTGCTACGGTGAATAATTTTATGGAAACAAACGGATTTTGCAGGCATTTTGGGAGAATATGAGGCCAAATGATGAGCGTCTGCTGTTTCTATGTGAAGAGGATGTATTTTCCGTGATTTTCCATGATATTTTCGATTGGGATGACCCCACGGTCGCTGCAAATAGCGGAGTTGAAGAATTTTACTATTTCTGGCAGCCCTAGCTATCGGCCAATCCGGGCATCAAACGACCCGAAATCTTGGCCCCGATGAAATCGATATTGCATCACCGTCATTTTCCATAAGAAAACTAAAAGAATCCACTTACAGGTTCAATACACAAGTAATTGCCTCGGTAAACGACTTCTTCGACTCGCACGGATTTCACAGCCGTTATTGGGGAAATAAGTGGCCAAATGCGGTTCGTCCGTGGTTTCTATGTGAAGAGGAGGTAGTATTCTTGACTTCCCATGAGATTTCGATTGATTTGACCTCACGGTTACTGCGAATATAGTGGTTGACGAATTTTACTACTTCTGGCCGCACCAGCTATCGGCCAATCCGGGCATCAAACGACCGAAATATTGGCTCCTACGGCATCGATAGTTCATCACCATCGCTTTCAAAGTGAAAACTATAATAATCCACTCACGGGTTGAATACACAAGTAATTCCCAAGATGAACCATTTTTTAGAGTCGCACGGATTTTGCCGGCGTTTAAGTTAAATATGAGGCCAAATGAGGAGTGTCCACTGTTTCTATGTGAAGATGAGTTAGTTTCCATGACTTACCTTGAGAGTTTGGTTGGTTGGAACAAACGGTTGCCGTGAATAACATGGTTGATGAATTTTACTATTTCTGGATGCCCTAGCTGTCGGCCAATCCGGTAATCAAACGTTTGAAATCTTGGCTCCTACGACATCGATCGGGCATCACCATTGCATTCCATGTGATAACAATATTAAGACTCACGGGCTCAATACGCAAGCAATTCACGCGGTGATCGATTTCTGGGACTCGCCAGGATTTTGCTGGCATTTTGGGTAACTAAGAGGCCAAATACGAAGCGTCTACTGTTTCTATGTGAACGGGATGTAGCTTTTATGACTTTCCTTGATATTTCGATTGGGATGACCCCAACGTTGCTGCGAATAGGAGGGTTGAAGAATTTTACGATTTCTGGTAACCCAGCTATCGATCAATCCGGGGATCAAACGTTAAAAATCTTGGCTCCTACTACATCGATAGTGCATCACCATCGCTTTTCCAAGTGAAAACTATGATAATCTACTCACAGGTTCAATACACAAGCAATTCCTGCGGTGAACGATTTCTGGGACTCGCAAGGATTTTGCTTGCGTTTTCGGCAACTAAGAGGCCAAATGCGGAGCGTCTGCAGTTTCTATGTGAAGGGGAGGTAGTTTTTATGACTTCCCTTGAGATTTCGATTTGGATGACCCCACAGTTGCTGCGTATTACAGGGTTGAAGAATTTTACTCTTTCTGGTAACCCAGCTATCGAACAATCCGGGCATTAAACGACCGAAATCTTGGCTCCTATGAAATCGATAGTCCATCACCATCGCTTTCCATGGGAAAACTATAAGAATCCACTCACATGTTCAATACACAACCAATTGCCACGGTCAACGATTTCTCAGACTCGCACGGATTTCGCTGGCATTTTGGGTAAATTGGAGCCAAATGAGGAGCGTCCGTGGTTTCTGTGTGAAGAGGAGATAATTTCCATGACTTTCCTAGGGATTTTGATTGGTTTGATCAAACGGTTGCAACGAATAACGGGGTTGATTAATATTACTATTTCTGGCAGCCCAAGCTACGAGTTATCTGGTCTTCAAACGAACTAAATCTTGGCTCCAACGATATCGGTAGCGCATCACCATCGCTTTCCATATGAAAACTATAATAATCCACTCACGGGTTCAATACACACGCAATTGCCACGGTGAACAATTTTTGGGAAACACACGGATTTTGCAGGCTTTTTGGGAAAATATGAGGCCAAATGATGAGCGTCTGCTGTTTCTATGTGAATAGGATGTATTTTCCATGATTTTCCATGAGATTTTCGATTGGGATGACCCCACGGTCGCTGCAAATAGCAGTGTTGAAGTATTTTACTATTTCTAACAGCCCCGGCTATCGGCCAATCCGGGCATCAAAGGACTGAAATCTTGGCCCCGATGAAATCGATATTGCATCACCATCGTTTTCCATAGGAAAACAAAAAGAATCCACTGATGGGTTCACTACACAAGCAATTGCCCCGGTTAACGACTTCTTCGACTCGCACGGATTTCATAGCCGTTATTGGGGAAATAAGCGGACAAATGCGGTTCGTCCGTGGTTTCTATGTGAAGAGGAGGTAGTATTCTTGACATCCCACGAGATTTCGATTGATTTGACCAAACGGTTACTGAGAATATTGTGGTTGACGAATTTTACTATTTCTGGCAGCACCAGCTATCGGCCAATCCGGGAATCAAACGACAGAAATATTGTCTCATACGACATCGAAAGTTCATCACCATCGCTTTTCATTTGAAAATTATAATAATCCACTCACGGGTTCAATACACAAGCAATTGCCAAGGTGAAATTTTTTTGAGAGTCGCACGGATTTTGCCGGCGTTTTAGGTAAATATGAGGCATAATGAGGTGCATCCACTGTTTCTTTGAAAAGATGAGGTAGTTTCAATGACTTCCCTTGGGATTTTGATTCGTTGGACCAAACGGTTGCCGTGAATAACACGGTTGATGAATTTTTCTACTTCAGGATGCCCTAGCTATCGGCCAATCCGGGTATCAAACGTTTGAAATCTTGGCTCCTACGACATTGATCGTGCATCACCATCGCTTTCCATGTGAAAACTATAATAATCTACTCATGGGTTCAATACACAAGCAATTCCCTCGATGAACGATTTCTGGGACTCGCAAGGATTGTGCTGGCATTTTGGGTAACTAAGAGACCAAATGCAGAGCGTCTGCTGTTTCTATGTGAAGGGGTGGTAGTTCTTATGACTTTCCTTGAGATGTCGATTGGGATGACCCCACGGTTGCTGTGAATAGGAGGGTTGAAGAATTTTAATATTTCTGGTAACCTACCCACCGGCCAATCCGCGCATTAAACGACCGAAATCTTGGCTCCTACGACATCGATAGTTCATCACCATCGCTTTCCACGAGAAAACTATAATAATCTACTCACGGGTTCAATACACAAGCAATTTCCGCGGTCAACGACTTCTGGGACTCGCAAGTATTTTTCTGGCGTTTTGGGTAACTAAGAGGCCAAATGCGGAGCGTCTGCAGTTTCTATGTGAAGTGTAGGTAGTTTTAATGACTTCCCTTGAGATTTCGATTGGGATGACCCCACGGTTGCTGTGAATAGCAGGGTTGAAGAATTTTTACTATTTCTGGAAACCCAGCTATCGAACAATCCGGGCATTAAACTACCGAAATCCTGGCTCCTATGAAATCGATTGTCCATCACCATCGCTTTCCATGGAAAAATTATAAGAATCCACTCACAGGTTCAATACCCAACCAATTGCCACGGGTAACGATTTCTCGGACTCGCACGGATTCCGCTGGCATTTTGGGTAGATTGGAGCCAAATGAGGAGCGTCCGTGATATCTATGTGAAGATGAGATAGTTTCCATGACTTTCCTTGAGATTTTGATTGGTTTGATCAAACGGTTGCAATGAATAACGGTGTGGTTGAATATTATTATTTCTGGCAGCCCAAGCTACCGGGTTATCCGGTCATCAGACAGCCTAAATCTTGGCTCCAACGACATCGACAGCACATCACCATTGCTTTCTATATGAAAACTATAATAATCCACTCACGGGTTCAAATACACATGAAATTGCCAAGGTGAACAATTTTTGAGAGTCGCACGGATTTTTCCAGTGTATTAGGTAAATAAGAGGCCAAATGAGGAGCGTCCGCTGTTTCTATGTGAAGATGATGTAGTTTACATGACTTCCCTTGGGATTTTGATTGGTTTGACCAAACGGTTGCCGCGAATAACATGGTTGATGAATTTTTCTATTTCTAGATGCCCTAGCTGTCTCCCAATCCGGGCATCAAACGTTCGAAATCTTGGCTCCTACGACATCGATCGTGCATCACCATCGCTTTCCAAGTGAAAATTGTAATAAACTATTCACTGGTTCTATACACAAGCAATTCCCGCGGTGAGCGATTTCTGGGACTAGCAAGGATTTTGCTGGTGTTTTGGGTAACTTAGAGGCCAAATGCGGAGCATCTGCAGTTTCTATGTGAAGGGGAGGTCGTTTTTATGACCTCCCTTGAGATTTCGATTAGGATGACCCCACAGTTGCTGCATACAACAGGCTTGAAGAATTTTACTATTTCTGGTAACCCAGCAATATAACAATCCGGGCATTAAACGACCGAAATCTTGGCTCCGATGAAATCGATTGTCCATCATCATCGCTTTCCATGGGAAAACTATAAGAATCCACTCACATGTTCAATACACAACCAATTACCACGGTTAACGATTTCTCGAACTCGCATGGATTCTGCTCGCATTTTGGGTAATTGGAGCCAAATGAGGAGCGTCCGTGGTTTCTATGTGAAGAAGAGATAATTTCCATGACTTTCCTTGAGATTTTGATTGGTTTGATCAAACGGTTGCAACGAATAGAGGGTTTGATGAATATTACTATTTCTGGCAGCCCAAGCTACCGGGTTATCCGGTCATCAAACGACCTAAATCTTGGCTCCAACGACATCGATAGCGCATCACCATCTACATTTACCCAAAGTGACCCAGCACGTACAACCAGCAAAATTGTAACCGCTTTGCGCGCTGACCAAATATGTCTACATTTACCCAAAATTAATCGGCGTGCATAGCCGACAAAATTGTGACTGTTTTGCACACTGGGGAAAACTGTCTACATTTACACAAAATACGCAGATCGCACAACCGGCAAAATTGTGACCGTTTTGCGCGTTGAACAAAACTGTCTGAATTTTCCCAAAATTCCTCAGCGCGCACAACCGGCAAAATTGCGACCGTTTTGCATGCTGACCAAAAATGTCCACAGTTACCCAAAATTACTCAACGCTCACAACCGACAAAATTGTGACCATTTTGCGCGCAGAACCAAAATGTCACATTTAACCAAAATAAGCCAGCGCGCACAGCCGGCTAAATTGAGACCGTTTTGCATGCTGAGAAAAAATGCCGACATTTGCCCAAAATTACGCAACACACACAAACGGCAAAATTGTGACCGTTTTGCGCGCTGATCGAAACTGTCTAAATTTTCCAAAAATTACCCAGCGCGCACAACCGGCAAAATCGTGATTGTTTTGCACGCTGAGCATAACTGTCTACTTTTACCCAAAATTACACGGTATGCACAACTGGAAAAAATGTGACTGTTTTGTGCACTGGGCAAAATTGTCTACATTGACGCAAATCAACCCAGCACACACAACCCGCAAAATTGTGACTGTTTTTCGCGCTACGCAAATAATGTCTACATTTACCTAAAGTGACCCAGCGCGCACAACCGGCAAAATTGTGACCGTTTTGCGTGCTGAGCAAAAATGTCTACATTTAACCAAAATTACTCAGTGCGAATAGCCTGCAAAATTGTGACCGTTTTGCACGCTGGGCAAAACTTTCTATATTTACCCAAAATTACCAGAGCGCACACACGGCACAACCTGCAAAATTGTGACCGTTTTACGCGCTGGACAAAACTGTCTACATTTACCCAAAATTACAAAACGTGCACAACCGGCAAAATTGTAACCGTTTTACGCGTTACGCAAATAATGTCTACATTTACCCAAAATTACCCAGCGCCTACAACCAGCAAAATTGTGAATGTTTTGCACGCTGAGCACAAATGTCTACATTTATCCAAAGTGGCCCAGCGCAGACAAACTGCAAAATTGTTATTGTTTTGCGCGCTGACCAAATATGTCTGCATTTACCCAAAATTACTCAGCGCGCAAAACCGGAAAAATTGTGAGCGTTTTACACACTGGGCAAAACTGTCTACATTTACACAAAATTACCAGCGCGCACCCGGCAAAATTGTGACCGTTTTGCGCGCTGCCCAAAAATGTCAACATTTACCCAAAATTACCCAGCTCGCACAAGCTTCAAAATTGTGACCGTTTTGCATGCTGACCAAAAATATCTACAGTTAACAAAAATTACTCAGCACTCGCAACCAGGAAAATTGTGACCATTTTGCGCGAGGAGCCAAAATGTCTACATTTAACCAAAATTACTCAGCGCGCACATCCGGCAAAAATGTGACCGTTTTGCGTGCTGAGCTAAACTGTCTACATTTACCAAAAATTACTCAACGCGCACAACCGACAAAATTGTGACTGTTTTGGGTGCTTGATAAAACTACCTACATTTAACGAAAATTACGCAGCGTAGACAGCCGACAAAGTTGTGACCGTGTTGCATGCGTGGGTAAACTGTCTACATTTACGCAAAATTACCCATTGCGCACAACCGGCAAAGTTGTTACAATTTTGCGGGCTCGGCAAAAATGTTGACATTTACCCAAAATTATCCAGCATGCACAGCCCGCAAAATTGTGACCGTTTTGTGCCCTGAGCAAAAAAGTATAAATTTTACCAAAATTACGCAGTGCGCATAGCCGGCAAAATTGAGACCGTTTTGCACGCTGATAAAAAATGCCTACATTTGCCCAAAATTATGCAACGCGCACAATCGGCAAAATTGTGACTGTTTTGCACGCAGAGCAAAAAGGTCTAAATTTTTCAAAAATTACCCAGCGCGCACAACCGGTAAAATTGTGACAGTTTTGCGCGCTGAGCAAAGCTGTCTACATTTACCCAAAATTACCCAGGGCGCATCACCGGCAAAAATGTGACCGTTTTGCGCATTGGGCAAAATTGTCTACATTTACGCAAAATTACCCAGCGCGCACAACCCGCAAATTGTGACTGTTTGCGGGCTACGTACATAATGTCTACCTTTTGCCCAAAGTGACCCAGCGCGCACAACCTGCTAAATTGTGATCGTTTATTGCGCAGACCAAATTTGTCAACATTTACCCAAAGTTACTAAGCGCGCACAACCGGCAAAATTGTAACTGTTTTGCGCGCTACGCAAATAATGTCTACATTGACCCAAAGTGATCCAAAGCGCACAACTTGCTAAATTGTGACCGTTTTACGCGCTGACCAAATATGTCTACATTTACCGAAAGTGTCTCAGCACGCACAACCAGCAAATTTCTGACCGTTTTGTGCGCTGAGCAAAAATTCTACATTTAACCAAAATTGCTTAGCTCGCATAGCCGGCAAAAGTGTGACTGTTTTGCGCGCTGGGCAAAACTTTCTACATTTTTCCAAATTTACCAGAGCGCACACCCGGCAAAATTGTGACCGTTTTGCGCACTGGGCAAAAATGTCTACTTTTACCCAAAATTACTCAGCGCGCACAACAAGAAAAATTGTGACCGTTTTGCTCGCTACGCAAATAATGTCTACATTTACCCAGAACTACCCAGCGCCCACAACCCGCAAAATTATGACTTTTTTGCGCGCTAAGCACAAATGTCTACATTTACCAAAAGTGACCCAGCGTGAACAACCGGTAAAATTGTGACCGTTATGCGCGATGACCAAATATGTCTACATTTACCCAAAATTACTCAGCGCACAGACCTGGCGAAATTGTGACCGTTTTGCGCACTGCCCAAACATGTCTAAATTTTCCCAAAATTCCACAGCGCGCACAACCTGCAAAATTGTGACCATTTTGTACGCTGACCAAAAATGTCTACAGTTACCCAAAATTACTCATCGCTCACAACCAGAAAAATTGTGACCATTTTGCACGCGGAGAATAATTGTCAACATTTAACGAAATTACTCAGCGCACATCCGGAAAAAGTGTGACCGTTTTGCGAGCTGTGCAAAATAGTCTACACTTACCCAAAATTACAAAATATGTCAACATTTACCCAAAATTACTCAACGTGCACAACCGGAAAAATTGTGATCGTTTTGTGTGCTTAGCAATACTGCCTACATTTACCGAAAAATAACGCAGCGCGCACAGCCGGCAAAATTGTCACCGTTTTACGAGCTGCGCAAAACTGTCTACTTTTACCCAAAATTACCCAGTGCGCACAACCGGCAAAATTGTGACCGTTTTGCGCGCTGCGTAAGACTGTCTACATTTACGCAAAATTACACAGCGCGCACAACCGGCAAAATTCTGACTGTTATGCACGCTACGGAAAAAATGTCTACATTTACCCAAAATTACTCAGCATACACAACGGTCACAATTTTTGCCGGTTGTGTATACATGGCAATTTTCCACCCTTTTCCCAAGTGCGCAAAACGGTCAACAATTTTGCCGGTTGTTCACACATGGCAAAACTATGACCGTTTCGCGCGATGTGCAAAAATCTCTACATTTACCCAAAATTGCCGTGTGTGCACAACCGGCAAAGATTGTGACCGTTTTGCGTGCTCGGTAAAAATGTTGACAATTTACCAAAAATTATCCAGCGCGCATAGTCAGCAAAATTTTGACCGTTATGAGCCTTCAGCAAAACAGTATAAATTTGTCCAAAATTACGCAGCGCGCACAGCCGGCAAAATTGAGAGCGTTGTGCACGCTGAGCAAAAATGCCTACATTTGCCCAAAATTGCTCAATGCGCCCAACGCGCCCAATCCGGGAATCAAACATTTGAAATCTTGGCTCCTACGACATCGATCGTACTTCACCATCGCTTTCCACGTGAAAACTATAACCATCGCTGAGCAAAACTATCTAAATTTTCCCAAAATTCCTCAGCGTTCACAACTTGCAAAATTATGACCGTTTTGGACGCAGACCAAAAATGTCTACAGTTACCCAAAATTACTCAACGCTCACAACCTGCAAAATTGTGATCATTTTACGAGCGGAGCCAAAATGTCTACATTTAACCAAAATTACTATGTGCGCACTTCCGGCAATAATGTGATCGTTTTGAGTGCTTAGCTAAACTGTCTACATTTACCCAGAATTACAAAATACGTCAACATTTACCCAAAATCACTCAACGTGCACAACCGGTAAAATTGTGACCATTTTGCGGGCTTAGCAAACTTGTCAACATTTACCCAAAATTACGCAGCCCGCACAACCGGCAAAATTGTGACCGTTTTGCGCGCTAGACAAAACTGTCTACAATTACCCAAAATTACACAGCACGCACAACCGGAAAAATTGTGACTGTTTTGCGCGCTACGGAAATAATGTCTACATTTACCCAAAATTACCGAGTGCCCACAACCCGCAAATTTGTAATTGTTTTGCACGCTGAGCACAAATGTCTACATTAACCAAAAGTGACCCAGCGCGAACAACCTGTAAAATTGTGACTGTTTTACGTGCTAACCAAATATGTCTACATTTACCCAAAATTACTCAGCGTGCATTGCATGCAAAATTGTGATTGTTTTGCACGCTGGACAAAAATGTCTACATTTACCCAAAATTAACAGCTCACCCCCGGCAAAATTGTGACCGTTTTGTGCGCTGCCCAAAAATGTCAACATTTACCCAAAATTACTCAGCCCGCACAACCGGCAAAATTGTGACGGTTTTTGCGTGCTGAGCAAAACTGTCTAAATTTTCCAAAATTCCTCAGCGTTCACAACCTGCAAAATTGTGACAATTTTGCACGTAAAACAAAAATGTCTACAGTTACCCAAAATTACTCAACTCTCACAACCTGCAAAATTGTGACCATATTGCGAGCGGAGCCAAAATGTCTACATTTAACCAAAATTACTCAAAGTGCACATCCGGCAAAAATGTGACCGTTTTGTGTGCTGAGCTAAACTGTCTATATTTACCCAGAATTAAAAAATATGGCAACATTTACCCAAAATCACTCAACGTGCACAACCGGCAAAATTGGGACCGTTTTGCGTGCTTTACAAAACTGTCTACATTTACCCAAAATTACCCAGCGCGCACAACCAGAAAAATTGTGATTGTTTTGCGCGCTACGGAAATAATGTCTACATTTACCAAAAATTACCCAGTGCCCACAACCCGCAAAATTGTAACTGTTTTCCACGCTAAGCACAAATGTCAACATTAACCAAAAGTGACCCAGCACGAACAACCTGCAAAACTGTGATTGTGCGCGCTGATCAAATATGTCGACATTTACCCAAAATTACTCAGCGTACATAGCAGGCAAAATTGTGACCATTTTGCACGCTGGACAAAACTGTCTACATTTACCCAAAATTACCAGCGCACACCCGGTAAAATTGTGACCTTTTTATGCGCTGCCCAAAAATGTTAACATTTACCCAAAATTACTCAGCTCGCACAACCAGTAAAATTGTGACCGTTTAGCGCGCTGAGCAAAACTCTCTAAATTTTGCCAAAATTCCCCAGTGCGCACAACCTGCAAAATTGTAACCATTTTGCACGCTGACCAAAAATGTCTACAGTTACTCAAAATTACTCGACGCTCACAACCGGCAAAATTGTGTCCATTTTATGCGTGGAGCAAAAATGTCTACATTTATCGAAAATTACTCAGCGAGCACATCCTGCAAAAATGTTACTGTTTTGCGTGCTAAGCAAAAACTGTCTACATTTACCCAAAATTACAATACATGTCAATATTTACCCAAAATTACTCAACTCGTACAACCGAAAAAATTGTGATCGTTTTGCGTGCTTAGCAAAACTGTCTACATTTACCGAAAAATAACGCAGCCCTCACAGCCGGCAAAATTGTGACCATTTTGCATGCTGGGCAAAACTGTTTACATTTATCCAAAATTACCAGCGTACACACCCGGCAAAATAGGGACCTTTTTGCGCACAAAACTGTCTACATTTTCCCAAAATTACCCATCGCGTACAATCGGCAAAATTGTTACTGTTTTGCGTGATGCGCAAATATGTCCACATTTACTCAAAATTACCCAGCGTGCACAGCCGACAAAATTCTGACTGTTTTGCGCGATGCGCCAAAAATTTCTACATTTACCAAAAATTTCCCAGCAGGCACAACGGTCACAATTTTTGCCGGTTGTGCAGATATCCCAATTTTCAACCTATTTCCCCAGTGCGCAAAACGGTCAACATGTTTGCCGGTTGTTCACACATGGCAAAATTGTGAACATTTCGCGCGCTGAGCAAAAATGTCTTCATGTACCCAAAATTGCCATGTGTGCACAACCGGCAAAGATTGTAACCCTTTTGCGTGCTCGGAAAAAATGTTGATATTTACCCAAAATTATCCAGCGTGCACAGCCTGCAAAATTGTGACCGTGTTGCGCCCTGAACAAAACAGTAGAAATTTGCCAAAAATTACACAGCGCGCACAGCCGGCAAAATTGAGACCGTTTTGCACGCTGAGCAAAAATGACTACATTTGCCCAAAATTACTCAACGCGCACACCCGGCAAAATTGTGACCGTTTTGCGCTCTGAGCAAAACAGTCTAAATTTTCCAAAAATTACCCAGCGCGCACAACCGGTAAAATTGTGACAGTTTTGCGCGCTAAGCAAAACTGTCTACATTTACACAAAATTGCACAGTGCGCACAACCGACAAAAATGTGACAGTTTTGCACGCTGGGCAAAATTGTATACATTTACGCAAAATTCCCCAGCGCGTACAACCCGCAAAATTGTGACTGTTTTCCGCACTTTGCAAATAATGTCTACATTTATCCTAGGTGACGCAGCGCACAAACGGCAAAATTGTGACTGTTATCCGCGCTGACAAAATATGTCTACATTTACCCAAAGTGACTCAACGCGCATTGCCAGCAAAATGGCGACTGTTTCGTGTCCTGGGCAAAACTTTCTACATTTACCCAAAATTACCAGCGCGCACCCCCGACAAAATTGTGACTGTTTTGCGCGCTGGGCAAAAATGCCTAATTTTACCCAAAATTACTAGCACACACACTCGGCAAAATTGTGACCGTTTTGCGCGCCGCACAAAAATGTCAACATTTACCCAAAATTACGCAGCCCGCACAACCGGCAAAATTGTGACCATTTTGCGCACTACGCAAATAATTTTTACATTTACCCAAAATTACCCAGCGCCCACAACCTGCAAAATTGTAACTGTTTTGCGCGCTGATTACAAATATCTACATTTATCCAAAGTGACCCAGCGCGAACAGCCTGCAAAATTGTGACTGTTTTGCGCGCTGGCCAAACATGTCTACATTTACCCAAAATTACTTAACGCGTAAAGCCGGTAAAATTGTGACCGTTGTGCACGCTGGGCAAACCTGTCTACATTAACCCAAAATTACTCAGCCCGCACAACCTGTAAAATTGTGAACGTTTTGCGCGTTGGGCAAAACTGTCTAAATTTTACAAAAATTCCTCAGCGTGCACAACCTGCAAAATTGTGATTGGTTTGCACGTTGACCAAAACGTCCACAGTTACCCAAAATTACTCAATGCACACAACCGGAAAAATTGTGACCGTTTTGCCCGCTAAGCAAAATTGTCTAATTTTCCAAAAATTACCCAGTGCGCACAACCGGCAAAATTGTAACAGTTTTGCGCGCTGAGAAAAACTGTCTACCTTTACCCAAAATTACACAGTTCGAATAACCGGCAAAAATGTGACCGTTTTGCGCGCTTGGCAAAATTATATACATTTTCGCAAAATTACCCAGCGTGCACAACCCGCAAAATTGTGACAGTTTTCGCGCTACGCAAATACTGTCTACATTTACCCAAAGTGACCCAGCGCGCACAACCCGCAAAATTGTCACCATTTTGCGCACTGACCAAATATTTCTACATTTACCCAAAGTGACTCAGCGCGCACAACCGGCAAAATTGTGACCGTTTTACGCACTGACCAAAAATATCTACATTTAACCAAACTTACTCAGCGCGCATAGCCTGCAAAATTGTGACCGTTTTGCACGCTGGGCAAAACTTTCTACAGTTACCCCAAATTACCAGGGCACACACCCGGCAAAATCGTGACCGTTTTGCGCACTACGCAAATAATGTCTACATTTACCAAAAATTACCCTGCGCCCACAACCTGCAAAAATGTAACTGTTTTGAACGCTGAGCACAAATGTCTTCATTTGTCCAAAGTGACCCAGTGCGTACATCCTGGAAAATTGTGACTGTTTTACACGCTAACCAAATTTGTCTACATTTACCCAAAATTAATCAGCGCATAGCGGCAAAGTTGTCTACATCTACGTAAAATTACCCATCGTGCACAACCCGCAAAATTGTGACAGTTTTCCGCGCAACGCAAATAATATCTACATTTACCGAAAGTGACCCAGCGCGCACAACCTGCTAAATTGTAACCGTTTTGCACGCTGACCAAATATGTCTACATTTACCCAAAGTGACTCAGCGAGCACAACTGGCAAAATTGTGACCGTTGTGCGCGCTGAGCAAAACTTTCTACATTTACCCAAAATTGTGACCGTTTTGCGCGCTGGGCAAAACTTTCTACATTTACCCAAAATTACCAGCGCCCACAACCGGCAAAATTGTGACCGTTTAGCGCACTGGGCAAAACTTTCTACAATTAGCCAAAATTACCAGCGCACACCATGCAAAATTGTGACCGTTTGGCGCTCTTAGCAAAAATGTCTTCTTTTACCCAAAATTACCAACACACACACCCGGCAAAATTGTAACCGTTTTGCGCGTTGGGCAAAAATTTCATCTTTTACCCAAAATTACTAGCGCACACACCCGGTAAAATTGTGACCATTTTGCGCGCTGCGCAAAAATGTCAACATTTACCCAAAATTACGCAGCCCGCACAACCGGCAAAATTTTGACCGTTTTGCGCGCTGGGCAAAACTGTCTACCTTTACCCAAAATTACCCAACGCGCACAACCGTCAAAATTGTGACCGTTTTACGTGCTGCGCAAAAATGTCAACATTTACCCAAAATTACGCATCCCGCACAACCGGCAAACTTGTGACCGTTTTGCGTGCTACGCAAATAATGTCTACATTTACCCAAAACTACCGAGCGCCCACAACCAGCAAAATTGTGACTGTTTTGCGCGATGCGCACAAATGTCTACATTTACCGAAAATGACCCAGCGCGTACAACCTGCAAAATTGTGACCGTTTTGCGCGCTGACCAAATATGTCTACATTTATCCAAAACTACTCAGCGTTCATAGCCGGCAAAATTGTGACCGTTTTGCACGCTTGGCAAAACTGTCTACATTTACACAAAATTACCAGCGCACACCCGGCAAAATTGTGACCGTTTTGTGCGTTGCCCAAAAAAATCAACATTTACCCAAAATTACTCAGCCCGCACAACCGGCAAAATTGTGACCGTTTTGTGCGTTGAGCAAAACTGTCTAAATTTTCCCAAAATTTCTCAGCGCGCACAACCTGCAAAATTGTGACCGTTTTGCACGCTGATCAAAAGTGTCTACAGTTACCCAAAATTACTCAACGCTCACAACCAGCAAAATTGTGACCATTTTGCGCGCGGAGCCAAAATGTCTACATTTAACCAAAATTACTCAACGCGCACATCCAGCAAAAATGTAACCATTTTGCGTGCTGAGCAAAATTGTCTACCTTTACCTAGAATTACAAAATATGTCAACATTTACCCAAAATTACTCTACGCGCACAACCGGTAAAATTGTGACCGTTTTACGTGCTTAGGAAAACAGCTTACATTTACCTAAAATTACGCAGTGCGCACACCCCGAAAAAATTGTGACCATTTTGCGCGCTTAGCAAAAATGTTAACATTTACCCAAAATTATGTTGCCCGCACAACCGGCAAAATTGTGTCCATTTTGTGCGATGGACAAAACTGTCTATATTTTCCCAAAATTACTATGCAAGCACAACCGGTAAAATAGTGACCGTTTTGCGCGCTGCACAAAACTGTCTACATTTACCCAAAATTACCCAGGGCGCACAACCCGCAAAATTGTGACCGTTTTACGCGCTGAGCAAAACTGTCTAAATTTTCCCATAATTCCTCAGCGTTACAACCTGCAAAATTACGACTGTTTTGCACGCAGACCAAAAATGTCTACAGTTATCCGAAATTACTCAACGTTTATAATCTGCAAAATTGTGACCATTTTGCGAGCGGAGCCAAAATGTCTACATTTAACCAAAATTACATAGCGCGCACATCCGGCAAAAAATGTGACCGTTTTGCATGCTGAGCAAAACTGTCTACATTTACCCAGAATAAAAAAATATGTCAAATTTACCCAAAATCACTAAACGTGCACAACCGGAAAAATTGTGGCCGTTTTGCGCGCTTATAAAAAATGTCAACTACGCAGCCCGCACACCCGGCAAAATTGTGACTGTTTTGCGCGCTGGACAAAACTGTCTACATTTACCCAAATTATCCAGCGCGCACAACCGGAAAAATTGTGACCGTTTTGCGCGCTGGACAAAACTGTCTACATTTATCCAAAATTACCCAGCGTGCACAACCGGGAAAATTGTGACCGTTTGGCGCGCTACGGAAATACTGTTTACCCAAAATTACTCAGCGCGCAAAGCCGGCAAAATTGTCATCGTTTTGCACGCTGGACAAAACTGTCTACATTTACCCAAAATTACCAGCGCACACCCGACAAAATTGTGACCGTTTTGCGTGCTGCCCAAAAATGTCAACATTTACCCAAAATTACTCAGCCCGCACAACCGATAAAATTGTGACTGTTTTGCGCGCTGAGCAAAACTCTCTAAATTTTTCCAAAATTCCTCAGCGCGCACAACCTGCAAAATTGTGACCATTTTGCACGCTGACAAAAATGTCTACAGTCACCCAAAATTACTATACGCTCACAACCGGCAAAATTGTGACCATTTTGCGCACGGAGCAAAAATGTCTACATTTAATAATAATTTCTCAGCACGCACATCCGGCAAAAATGTGACCGTTTTACGTGCTGAGTAAAAACTGTCTACATTTACCCAAAATTACAACATATGTCAACATTTACCCAAAATTACTCAACGAGCACAACCGGCAAAATTTTGACCGTTTTGCGTGCTTAGCAAAACTGCCTACATTTACCGAAAAATAACGTAGCGCGCACAATCGGCAAAATTGAGACCGTTTTGCGCATTGCGCAAAACTGCCTACTTTTACCCAAAATTACCCCGCGCGCACACTCGACAAAATTCTGACTGTTTTGCGCGGTGTGCAAAAAATTTCTACATTTATCCAAAATTACCCAGCGTGCACAACGGTCACAATTTTTGCAGGTTGTGCACATATGCCAATTTTCGCCCTTTTCCCCAGTGCACAAAACGGTCTACATGTTTGCCGGTTGTTCACACATGGCAAAATTGTGACCATTTCGCGCGCTGAGCAAAAATGTCTACACTTACCGAAAATTGCCATGTGTGCACAACCGGCAAAGATTCTGACCGTTTGCGTGCTCGGTAAAAATGTTGTTATTTACCCAAAATTATCCAGCGTGCACAGCCTGCAAAATTGTGACCGTTTTGCGCCCTGAACAAAACAGTAGAAATTTGCCCAAAATTACACAGCGCGCACAGCCGGCAAAATTGAGACCGTTTTGCACGCTGAGCAAAAATGCGAAAATTTGCCCAAAATTACTCAACGCGGACAACCGTCAAAATTGTGACCGATTTGCGTGCAGCAAAATTATCTAAATTTTCCAAAAAGTACCCAGAGTGCACAACCGGCAAAATTGTGACAGTTTTACGCGCTGAGCAAAACTTTCTACATTTACACAAAATTACACAGTGCGCACAACCGGCAAAAATGTGACCTATTTGCGCAGTTGGCAAAATTGTCTACATTTAGGCAAAATTACCCAGCGTGCACAACCAGTAAAATTGTGACTGTTTTCCGCGCCATGCAAAAAATGTCTACATTTATCCAAATTGACGCAGCGCACAATCGGGAAAATTGTGACCATTTTGCGCGCTGACCAAATATGTCTACATTTGCCCAAAGTGACTCAGCGCGCATAGCCGGAAAAAAGGTGACCGTTTTGCACGCTGGGCAAAACTTTCTACATTTACCCAAAATTACCAAAGCGCACACCTAGCAAAATTGTGACCATTTTACGTGCTGGGCAAAAATGTCAACATTTAGCTAAAGTTATACAGCCCGCACAACCGGCAAAATTGTGACCGTTTTGCGCACTACGCAAATAATGCCTACATTTACCCAAAATTACCCAGCGCCCACAACCTGCAAAATTGTCATTGTTTTGCGCGCTGAGCACAAATGTCTACATTTACCCAAAGTGACCCAGCGCGTACAACATGCAAAATTGTGCATGTTTTGCACGCTGACCAAATAGGTCAACATTTACCCAAAATTACTCAGCGATGGGCAAACATGTCTACATTTACCCAAAATTACTCAGCCCGCACAACCGGTAAAATTGTGACTGTTTTGCGCGTTGCGTAGAACTCTCTAAATTTTCCCAACATTCCTCAGCGCCACAACCCGCAAAATTGTTACAGTTTTGCGCGCTACGTAAATAATGTCGACATTTACCCAAAGTGACCCAGCGCGCACAACCTGCTAAATTGTAACCGTTTTGCGCGCTGACCAAATATGTTTACATTTACCCAAAGTGACTTAGCGCTCACAACCGGCAAAATTGTGACCGTTTTACGCGCTGAGCAAAAATGTCTACATTTAACCAACATTACTGAGCGCGCATAGCCTGCAAAATTGTGACCGTTTTGCGCGCTGGGCAAAACTTTCTACATTTACCCAAAATTACCCGGCAAAATTGTGACCGTTTTGCATGCTGGGCAAAAATTTCTACTTTTAACCAAAATTACCAGCACACACCCCCGGCAAAATTGTGACCAATTTGCACGCTGCGAAAAAATGTCTACTTGTACCCAAAATTACCTTGCGCGGGCATAACCGACAAAATTGTGACCGTTTTGCGCGTCGCGCAAAAAATGTCTACGTTTACCCAAAATTACACAGCGTGCACAATGGTCACATTTTTTGCCGGTTGTGCACACATGGCCATTTTCGACATTTTCCCCAGTGCACAAAACGTTCAACATTTTTGCCGGTTGTTCACACTTGTCAAAATTGTCACCGTTTCGCGCTTTGTGCAAAAATGTCTACATTTACCCAAAATTGCCATGTGTGCACAGCCGACAAAGATTGTGACCATTTTGCGTGCTCGGCAAAAATGTTGAAATCTACCCAAAATTATGCAGCGCGTACAGCCGGCAAAATTGTGACCGTTTTGCACCCGGCGCAAAACTGTATAAATTTGCCCAAAATTACGCAGCGCGCACAGCCGGGCAAAATTGAGAGCGTTTTGCACGCTGAGCAAATATGCCTACATCTGCCCAAAATCACTCAATGCGCACAACCGGTAAAATTGTCTCCGTTTTGCGCGCTTAGCAAACCTGTCAACATTTACCCAAAATTACGCAGCCCGCACACCCGGCAAAATTGTGACCGTTTGCGCACTGGACAAAACATTCTACATATACCCAAAATTACCCAGCGCCTACAACCCGCAAAATGGGGACCGTTTTGTACGCTGACCAAAAATGTCTACAGTTACCCAAAATTACTCAATGCTCACAACCAGCAAAATTGTGACCATTTTGGCGAGGAGCAAAAATGTCCACATTTAACCAAAATTACTCAGTGCGCACATCCGGCAAAAATGTGACCGTTTTACGTGCTGAGCTAAATTGTCTACATTTACCCAAAATCACAAAAAATGTCAACATTTACCCAAAATTACTCAACGAGAACAAACGAAAAAATTGTGACCGTTTTGGGTGCTTAGCAAAACTGCTTACATTTACCGAAAATTACGCAGCGCGGACAACCGTCAAAATTGTGACCGTTTTACAGGCTGGGGTAAACTGTCAACATTTACCCAAAATTACGCATCCCGCACAACCGGCAAACTTGTGACCGTTTTGCGCGCTACGTAAATAATGTCTACATTTACCCAAAACTACCGAGCGCCCACAACCTGCAAAATTGTGACTGTTTTGCACGATGGGCACAAATGTCTACATTTACCGAAAATGACCCAGTGCGTACAACCTGCAAAATTGTGACCGTTTTGCGCGCTAACCAAATATGTCTACATTTATCCAAAATTACTCAGCGTTCATAGCCGGCAAAATTGTGACCGTTTTGCACGCTTGGCAAAACTGTCTACATTTACACAAAATTACCAGCGCACACCCGGCAAAATTGTGACCGTTTTGTGCGTTGCCCAAAAATGTCAACATTTACCCAAAATTACTCAGCCCGCACAACCGGCAAAATTGTGACCGTTTTGCACGCTGACCAAAAGTGTCTACAGTTACCCAAAATTACTCAATGCTCACAACCGGCAAAATTGTGACCGTTTTGCACGCGGAGCCAAAATGTTTACATTTAACCAAAATTACTCAGCGCGCACATCCCGCAAAAATGTGACCGTTTTGCGTGCTGAGCAAAACGGTCTACCTTTACCTAGAATTACAAAATATGTCAACATTTACCCAAAATTACTCTACGCGCACAACCGGTAAAATTGTGATCGTTTTACGTGCTTAGCAAAACAGCCTACATTTACCTAAAATGACGCATCGCGCACACCCGAAAAAATTATGACCATTTTGCGCGCTTAGCAAAAATGTTAACATTTACCCAAAATTATGTTGCCCTCACAACCGGCAAAATTGTGTCCATTTTGCGCGCTGGACTAAACTATTTACATTTTCCCAAAATTACCCTGCGCGCACAACCGGAAAAATAGTGACCGTTTTGCGCTCTGCGCAAAACTGTCTGCATTTACCCAAAATTACACATGGCGCACAACCCGCAAAATTGTGACCGTTTTACGCGCAGAGCAAAACTGTCTAAATTTTCCCATAATTCCTCAGCGTTCACAACCTGCAAAATTATGACTGTTTTGCACGCAGACCAAAAATGTCTACAGTTACCCGAAATTACTCAACGCTCATAACCTGCAAAATTGTGACCATTTTGCGAGCGAAGCCAAAATGTCTACATTTAACCAAAATTACATAGCGCGCACATCCGGCAAAAATGTGACCGTTTTGCGTGCTGAGCAAAACTGTCTACATTTACCCAGAATAACAAAATATGTCAACATTTACCCAAGATCACTCTACGTGCATAGCGTGCAAAATTGTTGCCGTTTTGCGCGCTTACCAAAAATGTCAACTACGCAGCCCGCACACCCGGCAAAATTGTGACTGTTTTGCGCGCTGGACAAAACTGTCTACATTTACCCAAAATTACCGAGCGCGCACAACCGGGAAAATTGTGACCGTTTGGCATGCTACGGAAATAATGTTTACCCAAAATTACTCAGCGCGCATAGCCGGCAAAATTGTCATCGTTTTGCACGCTGGACAAAACTGTCAACATTTACCCAAAATTACCAGCGCACACCCGGCAAAATTGTGACCGTTTTGCGCGCTGCCCAAAAATGTCAACATTTACCCAAAATTACTCAGCCCGCACAACCGATAAAATTGTGACCGTTTTGCGCGCTGAGCAAAACTCTCTAGATTTTTCCAAAATTCCTCAGCACGCACAACCTGCAAAATTGTGACCATTTTGCACGCTGGCAAAAAATGTCTACAGTCACCCAAAATTACTCTACGCTCACAACCGGTAAAATTGTGACCATTTTGCGCACGGAGCAAAAATGTCTACATTTAATAAAAATTACTCAGCACGCACATCCGGCAAAAATGTTACCGTTTTGCGTGCTGAGCAAAATCTGTCTACATTTACCCAAAATTACAACATATGTCAACATTTACCCGAAATTACTCAACGCGCACAACCGACAAAATTGTGACCGTTTTGCGCGCTTAGCAAAACTGCCTACATTTACCTAAAAATAAGCAGCGCGCAGAATCGGCAAAATTGTGACTGTTTTGCGTGATGCGCAAAACAGCCTACTTTTACCCAAAATTACCCCGCGCGCACAACCTGCAAAATTCTGAATGTTTTGCACGCTGTGCAAAAAATTTCTACATTTATCCAAAATTACCCAGCGTGCACAAGGGTCACAATTTTTGCAGGTTGTGCACATATGCCAATTTTCGACCTTTTCCCCAGTGCACAAAACGGTCAGCATGTTTGCCGGTTGTTCACACATGGCAAAATTGTGACCATTTCGCGCGCTGAGCAAAAATGTCTACATTTACCGAAAATTGCCTTCTGTGCACAACAGGCAAAGATTCTGACCGTTTGCGTGCTCGGCAAAAATGTTGATATTTCCCCAAAATTATCCAGCGTGCACAGCCTGCAAAATTGTGACCGTTTTGCGCCCTGAACAAAACAGTAGAAATTTGCCCAAAATTACACAGCGCGCACAGCCCGCAAAATTGAGACCGTTTTGCATGCTGAGCAAAAATGCCGACATTTGCCCAAAATTACTCAACGCGGACAACCGTCAAAATTGTGACCGTTTTGCGCGCTGAGTAAAATTATCTAAATTTTCCAAAAAGTACCCAGCGCGCACAACCAGCAAAATTGTGACAGTTTTACGCGCTGAGCAAAACTGTCTACATTTACACAAAATTACACAGTGCGCACAACCGGCAAAAAAGTGACCGTTTTGCGCACTGGGCAAAATTGTCTACACTTAGGTACCCAGCGCGTACAACCCGCAAAATTGTGTCTGTTTTCCACGCCATGCAAAAAATGTCTACATTTATCCAAATTGACGCATCGCACAAACGGGAAAATTGTGACCGTTTTGCGCGCTGACCAAATATGTCTACATTTGCCCAAAGTGACTCAGCGCGCATGGCCGGCAAAATGGTGACCGTTTTGCGCGCTGGGCAAAACTTTCTACATTTACCCAAAATTACCAAAGCGCACACCTGGCAAAATTGTGACCATTTTACACGCTGGGCAAAAATGTCTACTTTTACCCAAAATTACCAGCGCACACACTCGGTACAATTGTGACCGTTTTACGCGCTGGGCAAAAATGTCAACATTTACCCAAAATTATGCAGCCCGCACAACAGGCTAAATTGTGACCGTTTTTCGCACTATGCAAATAATGTCTACATTTACCCAAAATTACCCAGCGCCAACAACCTGCAAAATTGTAACTGTTTTGCGCGCAGAGAACAAATGTCTACATTTAACCAAAGTGACCCAGCGCGTACAACATGCAAAATTGTGCATGTTTTGCACACTGACCAAATATGTCTACATTTACCCAAAATTACTCAGCGCGCAGAGCCGTTCAAATTGTGACCGTTTTGCACGACGGGCAAACCTGCCTACATTTACCCAAAATTACTCAGCCCGCACAACCGGTAAAATTGTGACCGTTTTGCGCGTTGCGCAGAACTGTCTAAATTTTCCCAAAATTCCGCAGCGCCACAACCCGCAAAATTGTGACAGTTTTGCGCGCTACGCAAATAATGCCTACATTTACCCAAAGTGACCCAGCGGGCACAACCTGCTAAATTGTAACCGTTTTGCGCGCTGACCAAATATGTTTACATTTACCCAAAGTGACTCAGCGCGCACAACCGGCAAAATTGTGACTGTTTTACGCGCTGAGTAAAAGTGTCTACATTTAACCAACATTACTTAGCACGCATAGCCTGCAAAATTGTGACCGTTTTGCGCGGTGGGCAAAACTTTCTACATATACCCAAAATTATCAACGCACACATCCGGCAAAATTGTGACCGTTTTGCACGCTGGGCAAAAATTTCTACTTTTAACCAAAATTACCAGCACACACCCCCGGCAAAATTGTGACCATTTTGCGCGCTGCGCAAAAATGTCTACTTGTACACAAAATTACCTTGCACGGGCATAACCGACAAAATTGTGACCGTTTTGCACGTTGCGCAAAAAATGTCTACGTTTACCCAAAATTACACAGCGTGCACAACGGTCACAATTTTTGTCGGTTGTCCACACATGGCAATTTTCGACATTTTCCCCAGTGCACAAAAGGTTCAACATTTTTGCCGGTTGTTCACACATGTCAAAATTGTCACCGTTTCGCGCGTTGTGCAAAAATGTCTACATGTACCCAAAATTGCCATGTGTGCACACCCGACAAAGATTGTGACCGTTTTGCGTGCTTGGCAAAAATGTTGAAATCTACCCAAAATTATCCAGCGCGCACAGCCGGCAAAATTGTGACCGTTTTGTGCCCTGAGCAAAACAGTATAAATTTGCCCAAAATTACGCAGCGCGCACAGCCGGCAAAATTGAGAGCGTTTTGAACGCTGAGCACATATGCCTACATCTGCCCAAAATCACTCAATGCGCACAACCGGTAAAATTGTCACCGTTTTGTGCGCTTAGTAAACCTGTCAACATTTACCCAAAATTACGCAGCCCGCACACCCGACAAAATTGTAACCGTTTTGCGCACTGGACAAAACTTTCTACATATACCCAAAATTACCCAGCGCGTACAGCCAGCAAAATTGTGACCGTTTTGTACGCTGACAAAAAATGTCTACAGTTACCCAAAATTACTCAACGCTCACAACCAAGAAAATTGTGACCATTTTGCGCGAGGAGCAAAAATGACGACATTTAACCAAAATTACTCAGTGCGCACATCCGGCAAAAATGTGACCGTTTTGCGTGATGAGCTAAACTGTCTACATTTACCCAAAATCACAAAAAATGTCAACATTTACCCAAAATTACTCAACGAGCACAACCGAAAAAATTGTGACTGTTTTGGGTGCTTAGCAAAACTGCCTACATTTACCGAAAATTACGCTGCGCGGACAACCGTTAAAATTGTGACCATTTTGCCTGCTGGGGTAAACTGTCAACATTTACCCAAAATTACGCATCCCGCACAACTGGCAAACTTGTGACCGTTTTGCGCGCTACGCAAATAATGTCTACATTTACCCAAAACTACCGAGCGCCCACAACCTGCAAAATTGTGACTGTCTTGCACGATGCGCACAAATGTCTTCATTTACCGAAAATGACCCAGCGCGTACAACCTGCAAAATTGTGACCGTTTTGCGTGCTGACCAAATATGTCTACATTTATCCAAAATTACTCAGCGTTCATTGCCGGCAAAATTGTGACCGTTTTGCACGCTTGGCAAAACTATCTACATTTACACAAAATTACCATCGCACACCCGGCAAAATAGTGACCGATTTGTTCGCTGCCCAAATATGTCAACATTTACCCAAAATTACTCAGCCCGCACAACCGGCAAAATTGTGACCGTTTTGCGCGTTGAGCAAACCTGTCTAAATTTTCCCAAAATTTCTCAGCGCGCACAACCAGCAAAATTGTGACTGTTTTGCACGCTGACCAAAAGTGTCTACAGTTACCCAAAATTACTCAATGCTCACAACCGGAAAAATTGTGACCCTTTTGCACGCGGAGCCAAAATGTCTACATTTAACCAAAATTACTCAGCGCGCACATCCAGCAAAAATGTGACCGTTTTGCGTGCTGAGCAAAACGGTCTACCTTTACCTAGAATTACAAAATATGTCAACATTTACCTAAAATTCCTCTACGCGCACAACCGGTAAAATTGTGATCGTTTTACGTGCTTAGCAAAACAGCCTACATTTACCTAAAAAGACGCTTCGCGCACACCCCGAAAAAATTGTGACCAATTTGCGCGCTTAGCAAAAATGTTAACATTTACCCAAAATTATGTTGCCCTCACAACCGGCAAAATTGTGTCCATTTTGCGCGCTGGACTAAACTGTCTACATTTTCCCAAAATTACACTGCGCGCAAAACCCGGCAAAATAGTGACCGTTTTGCGCTCTGCGGAAAACTGTCTGCATTTACCCAAAATTACACATGGCGGACAACCCGCAAAATTGTGACCGTTTTACGCGCAGAGCAAAACTGTCTAATTTTTCCCATAATTCCTCAGCGTTCACAACCTGCAAAATTATGACTGTTTTGCACGCAGACCAAAAATGTCTACAGTTACCCGAAATTACTCAACGCTCATAACCTGCAAAATTGTGACCATTTTGCGAGCGGAGCCAAAATGTCTACATTTAACCAAAATTACATAGCGCGCACATCCGGCAAAAATGTGACCGTTTTGCGTGCTGAGAAAAACTGTCTACATTTACCCAGAATAACAAAATATGTCAACATTTACCCAAGATCACTATACGTGCACAACGTGCAAAATTGTGGCCGTTTTGCGCGCTTACCAAAAATGTCAACTACGCAGCCCGCACACCCGGCAAAATTGTGACTGTTTTGCGCACTGGACAAAACTGTCTACATTTACCCAAAATTACCGAGCGCGCACAACCGGGAAAATTGTGACCGTTTGGCGTGCTACGGAAATAATGTTTACCCAAAATTACTCAGCGCACATAGCCGGCAAAATTGTCATCGTTTTGCACGCTGGACAAAACTGTCTACATTTACCCAAAATTACCAGCGCACACCCGGCAAAATTGTGACCGTTTTGCGCGCTGCCCAAAAATGTCAACATTTACCCAAAATTACTCAGCCCGCACAACCGATAAAATTGTGACCGTTTTGCGTGCTGAGCAAAACTCTCTAGATTTTTCCAAAATTCCTCAGCGCGCACAACCTGCAAAATTGTGACCATTTTGCACGCTGGCAAAAAATGTCTACAGTCACCCAAAATTACTCTACGCTCACAACCGGCAAAATTGTGACCATTTTGCGCACGGAGAAAAAATGTCTACATTTAATAAAAATTACTCAGCGCGCACATCCGACAAAAATGTGACCGTTTTGCGTGCTGAGCAAAAACTGTCTACATTTACCCAAAATTACAACATATGTCAACATTTACCCAAAATTACTCAACGCGCACAACCGACAAAATTGTGACCGTTTTGCGCGCTTAGCAAAACTGCCTACATTTACCTAAAAATAACGCATCGCGCACAATCGGCAAAATTGTGACTGTTTTGTGTGATGCGCAAAACTGCCTACTTTTA
This sequence comes from Scilla litardierei, assembly GCA_030789695.1. NCBI lineage: Eukaryota > Viridiplantae > Streptophyta > Magnoliopsida > Asparagales > Asparagaceae > Scilla > Scilla litardierei. The sequence continues at coordinate 67,830,281 of CM061137.1, read as the reverse complement.
CCCAAAATTACCCCGCGCGCACAACCTGCAAAATTCTGACTGTTTTGCACGCTGTGCAAAAAATTTCTACATTTATCCAAAATTACCCAGCATGCACAAGGGTCACAATTTTTGCAGGTTGTGCACATATGCCAATTTTTGACCTTTTCCCCAGTGCACAAAACGGTCAGCATGTTTGCCGGTTGTTCACACATGGCAAAATTGTGACCATTTCGCGCGGTGAGCAAAAATGTCTACATTTACCGAAAATTGCCATGTGTGCACAACCGGGAAAGATTCTGACCGTTTGCGTGCTCGGCAAAAATGTTGATATTTACCCAAAATTATCCAGCGTACACAGCCTGCAAAATTGTGGCCGTTTTGCGCCATGAACAAAACTGGAGAAATTTGCCCAAAATTACACAGCGCGCACAGCCCGCAAAATTGAGGCCGTTTTGCATGCTGAGCAAAAATGCCGACATTTGCCCAAAATTACTCAACGCGGACAACCGTCAAAATTGTGACCGTTTTGCGCGCTGAGAAAAATTATCTAAATTTTCCAAAAAGTACCCAGCGCGCACAACCAGCAAAATTGTGACAGTTTTACGCGCTGAGCAAAACTGTCTACATTTACACAAAATTACACAGGGCGCACAACCGGCAAAAATGTGACCGTTTTGTGCACTGGGCAAAATTGTCTACATTTAGGTACCCAGCGCGCACAACCCGCAAAATTGTGCCTGTTTTGCACGCCATGCAAAAAATGTTTACATTATCAAAATTGACGCATCGCACAAACGGGAAAATTGTGACCGTTTTGCGCGCTGACCAAATATGTCTACATTTGCCCAAAGTGACTCAGCGCGCATAGCCGGCAAAATGGTGACCGTTTTGCGCGGTGGGCAAAACTTTCTACATTTGCCCAAAGTGACTCAGCGCGCATAGCCGGCAAAATGGTGACCGTTTTGCGCGCTGGGCAAAACTTTCTACATTTACCCAAAATTACCAAAGCGCACACCTGGCAAAATTGTGACCATTTTACACGCTGGGCAAAAATGTCTACTTTTACCCAAAATTACCAGCGCACACACTCGGTACAATTGTGACCGTTTTACGCGCTGGGCAAAAATGTCAACATTTACCCAAAATTATGCAGCCAGCACAACCGACTAAATTGTGACCGTTTTGCGCACTATGCAAATAATGTCTACATTTACCCAAAATTACCCAGCGCCAACAACCTGTAAACTTGTAACTGTTTTGCGTGCTGAGAACAAATGTCTACATTTAACCAAAGTGACCCAACGCGTACAACATGCAAAATTGTGCATGTTTTGCACGCTGACCAAATATGTCTACATTTACCCAAAGTTACTCAGCGCGCATAGCCGGCCAAATTGTGACTGTTTTCTACGACGGGCAAACCTGCCTACATTTGCCCAAAATTTCTCAGCCCGCACACCCGGTAAAATTGTGATGGTTTTGCACGTTGCGCAGGACTGTCTAAATTTTCCCAAAATTCCGCAGCGCCACAACCTGCAAAATTTGCACGCTGGGGAAAATTTTCTACTTTTAACCAAAATTACCAGCACACACACTCGGCAAAATTGTGACCATTTTGCGCGCTGCGCAAAAATGTCTACTTGTACCCAAAATTATCTTGCGCGGGCATAACCGACAAAATTGTGACCGTTTTGCGCGTTGCACAAAAAATGTCTACGTTTACCCAAAATTACACAGCGTGCACAACAGTCACAATTTTTGTCGGTTGTGCACACATGGCAATTTTCGACTTTTTCCCCAGTGCACAAAACGTTCAAAATTTTTGCCGGTTGTTCACACATGTCAAAATTGTCACAGTTTCGCTCGTTGTGCAAAAATGTCTACATTTACCCAAAATTGCCATGTGTGCACACCCGACAAAGATTGTGACCATTTTGCGTGCTCGGCAAAAATGTTGAAATCTACCAAAAATTATCCAGCGCGCACAGCCGGCAAAATTGTGACCGTTTTGTGCCCTGAGCAAAACAGTATAAATTTGGCCAAAATTATGCAGCGCGCACAGCCGGCAAAATTGAGAGCGTTTTGCACGCTGAGCAAATATGCCTACATCTGCCCAAAATCACTCAATGCGCACAACCGGTAAAATTGTCACCGTTTTGTGCGCTTAGCAAACCTGTCAACATTTACCCAAAATTACGCAGCCCGCACACCCGACAAAATTGTGACCGTTTTGCGCACTGGACAAAACTTTCTACATATACCCAACATTACCCAGCGCGTACAGCCAGCAAAATTGTGACCGTTTGTACGCTGACCAAAAATGTCTACAGTTACCCAAAATTACTCAACGCTCACAACCAGCATAATTGTGCCCATTTTGCGCGAGGAGCAAAAATGTCGACATTTAACCAAAATTACTCAGTGCGCACATCCGGCAAAAATGTGACCGTTTTGCGTGCTGAGCTAAACTGTCTACATTTACCCAAAATCACAAAAAATGTCAACATTTACGCAAAATTACTCAACGAGCACAACCGAAAAAATTGTGACCGTTTTGGGTGCTTAGCAAAACTGCCTACATTTACCCAAAATTACGCAGCGCGGACAACCGGCAAACTTGTGACCGTTTTGCGCGCTACGCAAATAATGTCTACATTTACCCAAAACTACCGAGCTCCCATAACCTGCAAAATTGTGACTGTTTTGCACGATGCGCACAAATGTCTACATTTACCGAAAATGACCCAGCGCGTACAACCTGCAAAATTGTGACCGTTTTGCGCGCTGACCAAATATGTCTACATTTATCCAAAATTACTCAGCGTTCATTGTCGGCAAAATTGTGACCGTTTTGCACACTTGGGAAAACTGTCTACATTTACACAAAATTACCAGCGCACACCCGGCAAAATAGTGACCGATTTGTGCGCTGCCCAAATATGTCAACATTTACCCAAAATTACTCAGCCCGCACAACCGACAAAATTGTGACCGTTTTGCGCGTTGAGCAAACCTGTCTAAATTTTCCCAAAATTTCTCAGCGCGCACAACCTGCAAAATTGTGACTGTTTTGCACGCTGACCAAAAGTGTCTACAGTTACCCAAAATTACTCAATGCTCACAACCGGCAAAATTGTGACCATTTTGCACGCGGAGCCAAAATGTCAACATTTACCTAAAATTACTCAGCGTGCACAACCGGCAAAAATGTTGAAATCTACCCAAAATTATCCAGCGCGCACAGCCGGCAAAATTGTGACCGTTTTGTGCCCCGAGAAAAACAGTATAAATTTGCCCAAAATTACGCAGCGCGCACAGCCGGCAAAATTGGGAGCGTTTTGCACGCTGAGCAAATATGACTACATCTGCCAAAAATCACTCAATGCGCACAACCGGTAAAATTGTCACCGTTTTGCGCGCTTAGCAAACCTGTCAACATTTACCCAAAATTACGCAGCCCGCACACCCGACAAAATTGTGACCGTTTTACGCCCTAGACAAAACTTTCAACATATACCCAAAATTACCCAGCGCGCACAACCAACAAAATTGTGACCGTTTTGTACGCTGACCAAAATTGTCTACAGTTACCCAAAATTACTCAACGCTCACAACCAGCAAAAGTGTGACCATTTTGCGCGAGGAGCAAAAATGTCGACATTTAACCAAAATTACTCAGTGCGCGCATCCGGCAAAAATGTGTCCGTTTTGCGTGCTGAGCTAAACTGTCTACATTTACCCAAAATCACAAAAAATGTCAACATTTCCCCAAAATTACTCAACGAGCACAACCGAAAAAATTGTGACCGTTTTGGGTGCTTAGCAAAACTGCCTACATTTACCAAAAATTACGCAGCGTTGACAACCGTCAAAATTGTGACCGTTTTGCATGCTGGGGTAAACTGTCAACATTTACCCAAAATTACGCATCCCGCACAACCGGCAAACTTGTGACCATTTTGCGCGCTACGCAAATAATGTCTACATTTACCCAAAACTACCGAGCGCCCACAACCTGCAAAATTATGAATGTTTTGCACGATGCGCACTAATGTCTACCTTTACCGAAAATGACCCAGCGCGTACAACCTGCAAAATTGTGACCGTTTTGCGCGCTGACCAAATATGTCTACATTTATCCAAAATTACTCAGTGTTCATAGCCGGCAAAATTGTGACCGTTTTGCACGCTTGGCAAAACTGTCTACATTTACACAAAATTACCAGCGCACACCCGGCAAAATAGTGACCGTTTTGTGCGCTGCCCAAAAATGTCAACATTTACCCAAAATTACTCAGCCCGCACAACCGGCAAAATTGTGACCGTTTTGTGCGTTGAGCAAAACTGTCTAAATTTTCCCAAAATTTCTCAGCGCGAACAACCTGCAAAATTGTGACCGTTTTACACGCTGACCAAAAGTGTCTACAGTTACCTAAAATTACTCAACGCTCACAACCGGCAAAATTGTGACCATTTTGCACGCGGAGCCAAAATGTCTACATTTAACCAAAAATGTGACCGTTTTGCGTGCTGAGCAAAACTGTCTACCTTTACCTAGAATTACAAAATATGTCAACATTTACCCAAAATTACTCTACGCGCACAACCGGTAAAATTGTGACCGTTTTACGTGCTTAGCAAAACAGCCTACATTTTCCTAAAATTATGCAGCGCGCACACCCGAAAATATTGTGACCATTTTGCGCGCTTAGCAAAAATGTTAACATTTACCCAAAATTATGTTGCCCGCACAACAGGCAAAATTGTGTCCATTTTGCGCGCTGGACTAAACTGTCTACATTTCCCCAAAATTACCCTAAGCGCACAACCGGCAAAGTAGTGACCGTTTTGCGCTCTCCGTAAAACTGTCTACATTTACCCAAAATTACACATGGCGCACAACCCGTAAAATTGTGACCGTTTTACGCGCTGAGCAAAACTATCTAAATTTTCCCATAATTCCTCAGCGTTCACAAACCTGCAAAATTATTACTGTTTTGCACGCAGAGCAAAAATGCCTACAGTTACCCGAAATTACTCAATGCTCATAACCTGCAAAATTGTGACCATTTTGCGAGAGGAGCCAAAATGTCTACATTTAACCAAAATTACATAGCGCGCACATCCAGCAATAATGTGACCGTTTTGCGTGCTGAGCAAAACTGTCTACATTTACCCAGAATAACAAAATGTGTCAACATTTACCCAAAATCACTCAACGTGGACAACCGACAAAATTGTGGCCGTTTTACCGCGCTTAGCAAAAATGTCAACTACGCTGCCCGCCACACCTGGCAAAATTGTGACTGTTTTGCGCGCTGGACAAAACTGTCTACATTTACCCAAAATTACGCAGCGCCACAACCGAAAAAATTGTGACCGTTTGGCGTGCTACGGAAATAATGTTTACCCAAAATTACTCAGCGCGCATAGCCGGCAAAATTGTCATCGGTTTGCACGCTGGACAAAACTGTCTACATTTACCCAAAATTACTCAGCCCGCACAACCGATAAAATTGTGACCGTTTTGCGCGCTGAGCAAAACTCTCTAAATTTTTCCAAAATTCCTCAGCGCGCACACCCGGCAAAATTGTGACCGTTTTGCGCGCTGCCCAAAAATGTCAACATTTTCCCAAACTTACTCAGCCCGCACAACCGATAAAATTGTGACCGTTTTGCACGCTGAGCAAAACTCTCTAAATTTTTCCAAAATTCCTCAGCGCGCACAACCTGCAAAATTGTGACCATTTTGCACGCTGACAAAAAATGTCTAC
>CM061137.1:67710268-67824025 GCA_030789695.1 Scilla litardierei | reverse complement strand
TTTGCTGGTTGTTCACACATGTCAAAATTGTCACCGTTTCGCGCGCGTGTGCCAAAATGTCTACATTTACCCAAAATTGCCATGTGTGCACACCCGGCAAAGATTGTGACCATTTTGCGTGCTTGGCAAAAATGTTGAAATCTATCCAGCACGCACAACTGGCAAAATTGTGACCGTTTTGCGCCCGGAGCAAAACAGTATAAATTTGCCCAAAATTACGCAGCGCGCACAGCCGGCAAAATTGAGGGCGTTTTGCACGCTGAGCAAATATGCCTACATCTGCCCAAAATCACTCAATGCACACAACCGGTAAAATTGTCACCGTTTGCGCGCTTAGCAAACCTGTCAACATTTACCCAAAATTATGCAGGCCGCACACCCGGCAAAATTGTGACCGTTTTGCGCACTGGACAAAACTTTCTACATATACCCAAAATTACCCAGCGCGCACAACCAGCAAAATTGTGACCGTTTTGTACGCTGACCAAAAATGTCTACAGTTACCCAAAATTACTCAACGCTCACAACCAGCAAAATTGTGACCATTTTGCGCGAGGAGCAAAAATGTCGACATTTAACAAAAATTACTCAGTGCGCACATCCGGAAAAAATGTGACTGTTTTGCGTGCTGAGCTAAACTGTCTACATTAACCCAAATTCACAAAAAATGTCACCATTTACCCAAAATTACTCAACGAGCACAACCGACAAAATTGTGACCGTTTTGGGTGCTTAGCAAAACTGCCTACGTTTACCGAAAATTACGCAACGCGGACAATCGGCAAAATTTTGACCGTTTTGCATGCTGGGGTAAACTGTCTACATTTACCCAAAATTACCAGCGCAGACACCCTGCAAAATTGTGACAGTTTTGCGCGCTACGCAAAACTGTCTACATTTACCCGAAATTACCCAGTGCGCACAACCGGCAAAATTGTTACTGTTTTGCGTGCTGCGCAAAAAATGTCTACATTTACCTAAAATTACCCAGCGTGCACAACGGTCACAATTTTTGCCGGTTGTGCTCACATGGCAATTTTTGACATCTTTCCCCAGTGCACAAAACGGTCAACATTTTTTGCCGGATGTTCACACTTGTTAAAATTGTGACCGTTTCGCGCGCTGTGCAAAAATGTCAAAATTTACCCAAAATTGCCATGTGTGCACGTGCACCCGGCAAAAATTGTGACACTTTTGCGCGCTGAGCAAAACTGTCTACTTATACCCAAAATTACCCAGCGCACATAACCGGCAAAATTGTGACCGTTTTGCGCGCTACGCAAATAATGTCTACATTTACCCAAAATTACACGGCGTGCACAACCGGTAAAATTGTCACCGTTTTGCGTGCTTAGCAAACCTGTCAACATTTACCCAAAATTACGAAGCCTGCACCTGGCAAATTGTGACCGTTTTGCGCGCTAGACAAAACTTTCTACATTTACCCAAAATTACCCAGCGCGCACAACCTGCAAAATTGTGACCGTTTTGTACGCTGACCAAAAATGTCTACAGTTACCCAAAATTACTTAACGCTCACAACCAGCAAAATTGTGACCATTTTGCGCTAGGAGCAAAAATGTCGACATTTAACCAAAATTACTCGGCGCGCACATCCGGCAAAAATGGGACCGTTTTGCATGCTAAGCTAAACTGTCTACTTTTTCCCATGAGATTTCAATTGGGATGACCCCCCACGGTTGCTGCAAATAGAGGGTTTGAAGAATTTTACTATTTCTGGCAGCCCCAGCTATCGGCCAATCCGGGCGTCAAACGACCGAAATCTTGGCCCCAATGAAATCGATATTGCATCACCATCATTTTCCATAGGAAAACTATAAGAATCCACTCACTGGTTCAATACACAAGCAATTGCCACAGTTAACGACTTCTTCGACTCGCACGGATTTCACAGCCGTCATTTAGGAAATAAGCGGCCAAGTGTGGTTCGTCCGTGGTTTCTTTGTGAAGAGCAAGTAGTTTTCTTGACTTCCTATGAGATTTCGAAATATATGATCACACGGTTACTGCGAATAGAGTGGTTGACGAATTTTACTATTTCTGGCAGCACCAGCTATCGGCCAATCCGGGCATCAAACGACCGAACTATTGGCTCCTACGACATCGATAGTGCATCACATCGCTTTCCATGTGAAAACTATAATAATCCTCTCACGGGTTCAATACACAAGAAATTGCCAAGGTGAGCAATTTTTGGGACTTGCACGGATTTTGCCTGCGTTTTAGGTAAATAAGAGGCCAAATAAGGAGTGTCCGCTGTTCCTATGTGAAGATGAGGTATTTTCCATGACATCCCTTGAGATTTTGATTGGTTTGACCAAACGGTTGCCGCAAATAACGTGGCTGATGAATTTTACTATTTATTGATGCCCTAGCTATCGGCCAATCTGGGTATAAAATGTTCGAAATCTTGGCTCCTACAACATCAATCATGCATCACCATCCCTTTCCATGTGAAAACTATAATAATCGACTCACGGGTTCAATACACAAGCAATTCCCGTGGTGAACGATTTCTGGGACTCGCAAGGATTTTGCATGCGTTTTGGGTAACTAAGAGGCCAAATGCGGAGCGTCAGCTGTTTCTATGTGAAGGGGAGGTAGTTTTTAGGACTTTCCTTGTGATTTCGATCGGGATGACCCCCACGGTTGCTGCGAATAGCAGGGTTAAAGAATTTTACTATTTCTGGTAACCCAGCTATCTGCTAATCCGTGCATTAAACGACCAAATTCTTGTCTCCTAAGAAATCCATAGTCCTTCCCCATCGCTTTCCATGGAAACACTATAAGAATCCACTCACAGGTTCAATACACAAGCATTTGCCATGGCTAACGATTTCTCAGACTCGCACGGATTTCGCTGGCATTTAGGATAAATTGGAGCCCAATGAGGAGCGTCCGTGGTTTCTATGTGAAGAGGAGATAGTTTCCATGGCTTTTCATGACATTTATGATTGTTTTGTTCAAACAGTTTAAACGAATAACATGGTTGATGAATATTACTGTTTTGGCAGCCCAAGCTATCGGCTTATCTGGTCATCAATCGACCTAAATCTTGGCACCAACAACATCAGTAGCGCATCACCATCGCTTTCATATGAAAACTAAAATAATCCACTCATGGGTTCAATACGCAAGCAATTGCCATGGTGAACAATTCCTGGGAAACACACGGACTTTGCAGGCATTTTTATGAAAATATGAGGCCAAATGAGGAGCGTCGGCTGTTTCTATGTGAAGTGGATGTAGTTTCTATGATTTTCCATGAAATTTCGATTGGGATGACCCCACGGGTGCTGCAAACAGCGGTGTTGAAGAATTTTACTATTTCTGGCAGCCCAGCTATCGGCCAATCCGAGCATCAAACGACCGAAATCTTGGCACCTATGAAATCGATATTGCATCACCATCGTTTTTCATAGGAAAATTATAAGAATATACTCACGGGTTGAATACACAAGCAATTGCCACGATTAACGACTTCTTCGACTCGCATAGATTTCACAGCCGTTACTTGGGAAATAATCGGCCAAAAGCATGGTTTTTATGTCAAGGGGAGGTAATTTTCTTTACTTCCCTTGAGATTTCGATTGATATGACCATATGGTTACTGTGAATAGAGTGGTTGACGAATTTTACTATTTCTGGCAGCACCAGCTATCGGTCAATCCGGGCATCAAACGACAGAAATCTTGGCTCCTACAACATCGATCGTGCATCACCATCGATTTCCATGTGAAATCTATAATAATCCACCTGCGGGTTTAATACAAAAGAAATTGCCAAGGTGAACAATTTTTGGGACTCATATGGATTTTGCCAGCGTTTTAGGTAAATAAGTGTCCAAATGAGGAGCGTCTACTGTTTCTATGTGAAGAGGATGTAGTTTCCATGACTTCCCTTAAGATTTCGGTTGGAATTACCCCACGAATGCTGCGAATAGCGGGGTTGAAGAATTTTACTTTTTCTTGCAGTCTCAGATATCGGCCAATCCGGGCATCAAACGACTGAAATCCGGGCTCCTATGAAATAGATCGAGCATTACCATCGCTTTTCCATAGGAAAACTATACGAATCCATTCACGGGTTCAATACACAATCAATTGCTACAATTAACGATTTCTGGGACCCGCACGGATTTTATAGCCATTATTGGGGAAATAAGACGCCAAATGCGATGCATCCGTGGTTTTTTGTGTGTAGAGAAGGTTGCTTTCTTGACTTCCCATGAGATTTCGATTGATATGACCACATGGTTACTGAGAATATCATGGTAGAAGAATTTGAGTATTTCTGGATGCGTCAGCTATCGACCGATCCGGGCTTCAAACGACTGAAATCTTGGTTCCTACGACATTGATAGTTCATCCCCCTCGTTTTCCATGTGAAAACAATAATAATCCACTCACGGGTTCAATTCACAAGCAATTACCGCAGTGAACGATTTCTGTGGATCGCACGGATTTTGCTGGCGTTTTGGGTAACTAAGAGGACAAATAAGGAGTGTCCACTGTTTCTAAGTGATGGAAAGGTACTTTTTATGACTTCTCATGAGATTTTGGTTGGGATGACCCCACGTTTGCTGCAAATAGTGGGGTTGAAGAATTTTACTATTTCTAGTACCCAGCTATCAGCCAATTTGGGCATCAAACGATCGAAATCTTTGCTCCTATGAAATCGATCGGGCATCACCATCGCTTTCCAAGGTAAAACCATAAGAATCCACTCATGGGTTCAATATACAAGTTTTTGCCACAATTGATGATTTGTTAGACTCTCAAGGATTTCACAGGCATTTAGGGTAAATAGGAGGCCTAAGGAGGAGCGTCAGTGTTTTCTATGTGAAGAGGAGGTTGTTTCCATGACTTCCCATGAGATTTTAATTGGTTTGATCATACGGTTGCCGCGAATACCGGGGTTGAAGAATTTTACTATTCTGGCAACCCCAGCTCGAAATTTCTTTGATGTCACTTGCTAACATCATCGGATTAGTCATGTTTGCTCCTACATCAGAGGGGGAGTAGGTTTTTTTACTTCCCAAGAGATTTCGATGGGGATGACACCAAGGTTGCTACGAATAGCGGGGTTGAAGAATTTTACTATTTCTGGTAACCCAGCTATCGGCCAATCCGGGCATTAAACAGCCGATATCTTGGTTCCTATGAAATCGAAAGTGCATCACCATCACTTTCCATGGGAAAACTGTAAGAATTCACTCACTGGTTCAATACTCAAGCAATTGCCATGGTTAACGATTTCAGGGACTCGCACGGATTTCGCTGTCATTTAGGATAAATATGGGGCCTAAGGAGGAGCGTTCATGGTTTCTATGTGAAGATGAGATAGTTTCCATGATTTCCCATAGATTTTGATTGGTTTGATCATACGGTTGCTGCGGATAACGGGGTTGAAGAATTTTACTATTTCTGGTAGCCCCAGCTATCGGCTAATCCGGTCATCAAATGCCCGAAATCTTGGCTCCAACAACATTGATAGTGCATCCGCATCGCTTTCCATACTCACGGGTTCAATACATAAGCAATTGCTACGGTTAACGACTTCTTCGACTCGCACGGATTTCACAGCCGTTATTGGGAAAATAATCGGCCAAATGCGGTTCATCCATGATTTTTATGTGAAGAGGAGGTAGTTTTCTTTACTTCCCATGAGATTTCGATTGATATGACCACACGGTTACTGTGAATAGAGTGGTTGACGAATTTTACTATTTCTGGCAGCACCAGCTATCGGACAATTCGGGCATCCACTAACATGTTTAATACAAAAGCAATTGCCAAGGTGAACAATTTTTGGGACTCACATAGATTTTGCCAGCGTTTTAGGTAAATAAGAGGCCAAATGAGGAGCGTCTGCTGTTTCTGTGTGAAGAGTATGAAGTTTCCCTGAATTCCCTTGAGATTTCAATTGGAATTACCCCACGATTGCTGCGAATAGCGGGAATGAAGAATTTTTGGTTTTCTTGCAGTCTCAGCTATCGGCCAATCCGGGCATCAAACGACCGAAATCCTGGCTCCTATGAAATAGATCATGCATTACCATCGCTTTTTCCATCGAAAAACTATACGAATCCATTCACGGGTTCAATACACAATCAATTGCTACGATTAACGATTTCTGGGACTCGCACTATAGCCGTTTTTGGGTAAAAAGACGCCAAATGCGATGCGTCCGTGGTTTTTTTTTGTGAAGAGAAGGTAGTTTTCTTGACTTCCCATGAGATTTCGATTGATATGACCACACGGTTACTGCGAATTGCATGGTAGAAGAATTTAAGTATTTCTGGAAGCGTCAGCTATCGGCCGATCCGGGCTTCAAACGACCGAAATCTTGGCTCCTACGACATCGATAGTTTGTCCCTCTCGCTTTCCATGTGAAAACAATAATAATCCACTCACGGGTTCAATACACAAGCAATTACCGCAGGAACGATTTCTGTGACTCGCACGGATCTTGCAGGCGTTTTGGGTAACTAAGAGGACAAATAAGGAGCGTCCGCTGTTTCTAAGTGATGGAAAGGTAGTTTTTATGACCTCTCATGAGATTTCGATTAGGATGACCCCACGTTTGCTGCGAATAGTGGGGTTGAAGAATGTTACTATTTCTGGTAACCTAGCTATCGACCAATTCGGGCATCAAACGAACGAAATCTTGGCTCCTATGAAATTGATCGGGCATCACCATCACTTTCCATGGTAATACCATAAGAATCCACTCACGGGTTCAATATACAAGTTTTTGCCACAATTGTTGATTTGCTGGACTCGCAAGGATTTCGCAGGCATTTAGGGTAAATAGGAGGCCTAAGGGGAGCGTCAATGGTTTCTAAGTGAAGTGAAGGTTGTTTCCATGACTTCCCATGAAATTTTAATTGGTTTGATCATACGGTTGCCGTGAATAACTAGGTTGAACAATTTTACTATTTCTGGCAACCCCAGCTCGAAATTTCTTTGATGTCGATTGCTAACATCATCAGATTAGTCATGTTTTCTCCTGCATTAGAAGGGGAGGTAGTTTTTATGACTTCCATGAGATTTCGATTGGGATGAACCCAAGATTGCTACGAATAGCGGGGTTGAAGAATTTTACTATTTCTGGTAACCCCAATATCTTGGCTCCTATGAAATCGATAGTGCATCACCATCGCTTTCCATGGGAAAACTGTAAGAATTCACTCACGGGTTCAATACTCAAGCAATTGCCACGGTTAACGATCTCAGGGACTCGCACGGATTTCACAGGCATTTAGGGTAAATATGATGCCTAAGGAGGAGCGTCCGTGGTTTCTATGTGAAGATGAGATAGTTTCCATGAATTCCCATGAGATTTTGATTGGTTTGATCATACAGTTGCTGCGGATAACGGGGTTGAAGAATTTTACTATTTCTGGCAGCTCCCGCTATTGGCTAATCCGGTCATCAACTGACCGAAATCTTGGCTCCAACGACATCGATAGTGCATCAGCATCACTTTCCATATGAAAATTATAATAATCCACCCTCGGATTCAATACACAAGCAATTGCCACGGTGAACAATTTCAGGAAAACACACGAATTTTGTAGGTGTTTTGGGAAAATATGAGGACAAAGGAGAAGCGTCAGCCGTTTCTATATGAAGAGAATGTAGTTTCCATGATTTCCGTGAGATTTCGATTGGGATTACCACACGATTACAGTGAATAGCGTGGTGGACGAATTTAAGTATTTCTAGCAGCACCAACTATTGGCCAATCCGGGAATCGAACGACCTAAATCTTGGCTCATGCGACATCGATAATGCATCCCCATCGCTTTCCATGTGAAAACAATAATAATGCACTCACGGCTTCAATACACAAGCAACTGCCTTGGTGAACGATTTCTAGGACTCGCCCGGATTTGGCCGGCATTTTGGGTAAATAAGAGGCCAAATAATGAGCGTCTGTTTCTATGTGAATGGGAGGTAGTTTCCCATGACTTTCCATGAGATTTCAATTGGGATGACCCCACGGTTGCTGCAAATAGTGGTGTTAAAGAATTTCACTATTTCGGGCATCCCTAACTATCGGCCAATCCGGGCATGAAACGACCGAAATCTTGGCTCCAACGACACCGAGAGTGCATCACCGTCGCTTTCCATGTGAAAAATAAAATAATTCACTCACGGGTTCAATACACAAGCAATTGGCACAGTGAACGATTTCTAGGACTCGCACGGATTTTGTCGACGTTTTGAGTAAATAAGAGGCCAAATAAGGAGCATCCAATGTTTCTATGTGAAGAGGAGGTAGTTTCCCATGACTTTCCATGAAATTTCGATTGGGATGACCCCACGGTTAATGCAAATAGCAGAGTGGAAGAATTTTACTATTTCTGGCAGCCCAGCTCTCGGCCAATCCGGGCATGAAACTATCGAACTCCTATGAAATCGATAGTGCATCACCATTGCTTTCCAGAGGAAAACTATAAGAATCCACTCACTGGTTCAAACACAAGCAATTGCCACCTTAAAAAATTTCTTGGACTCGTACAGATTTTGCATACGTTATTGTGGAAATTAGAGGCCAAATACGGTGCGTCCGTGGTTTCTATGTGAAGATGAGATAGTTTTCTTGACTTCCTAGAGATTTTGAGTGATATGACCACATGATAACTGCGAATAGCGTGGTGGACGAATTATACCATTTCTGGAAGCACCATCTATCGGCCAATCCGGGCATCAAACAACCAAAATCTTGGCTCCTGCGACATCGCTAATGCATCGCCATCGCTTTCCATGTGAAAATTATAATAATCCACTCACAAGTTCAATGCACAAGCAATTGCCACGGTGAACGATTTCTAGGACTCCAACGGAATTTTCCAGCGTTTTGGGTAAATAACAGGCCAAATGTGGTGCGTCCGATGTTTCTATGTGAAGAGGAGGTAGTTTCCATGACTTCCCCAGAGATGTTTATTGGTTTGACTAAACGGTTGCCGCGAATAATGTGGTTGATGAATTTTACAATTTCTGGATGCCCCAGCTATCAGCCAATCCGGGTATCAAACGATCGAAACCTTGGCTCATCTGACATCGATCGTGCATCACCATCGCTTTCCATGTGAAAGCTATAATAATCCACTCATGGGTTCAAAACAGAAGCAATTCCCGATGTGAACGATTTCTGGGACTCGCAAGGATTTTGTAGGCGTTTTGGGTAACTAATAGGCCAAATGAGGAGTGTATGCTATTTCTATCTGAAGGGGAGGTAGTTTTTATGACTTCCCATGAGATTTTGATTGGGATGACCCTACGGTTGCTGTGAATAGCAGGGTTGAAGAATTTTACTATTTCTGTTAACCCAACTATCCGCCAATCCGGGCATTAAACAACCGAAATCATGGCTCCTATGAAATAGATAGTTCATCACCATGGCTTTCCATGGGAAAAATATAAGAATCCACTCACAGGTTCAATACACAAGCTTTTGCCACGGTTAACAATTTATCTTACTCGCACGGATTTCATAGGCATTTTGGGTAAATTGGAGCCCAATGAGGAGCGTTCGTGGTTTCTATGCGAAGAGAAGGTAGTTTCCATGACTTTCCATGAGATTTTGATTGGTTTGATCAAACGGTTGAAACGAATAACAGGGTTGATGAATATTACTATTTTTGACAGCCCAATCTATTGGCTTATCCAGTCATCAAACGACCTAAATCTTGCTCCAACGACATCGGTAGTGAATCACCGTTCACGGGTTTAATACACAAGCAATTCCCGTGGTTAACGATTTCTTGGGACTCGCAAGGATTTTACTGTCATTTTGGGTAACTAAGAGGCCAAATGCAGAGCGTCTGCTGTTTCTGTGAAGGTGAGGTAGTTCGTATGCCTTACCTTGAGATTTCGATCGGGATGACCCCACGGTTGCTGCGAATTGTAGGGTTGAAGAATTTTACTAGTAACCCAGCTATCGGCCAATCCAGGCATTAAACGACCGAAATCTTGGCTCCTATGAAATCGATAGTCCATCACCATCGCCTTCTATGGGAAAACTATAAGAATCTACTCATAGGTTCAATACACAAGCAATTGCCATTGTTAACGATTTCTCAGACTCGCACGGATTTCGCTGGCATTTTGGGTAAATTGGAGCCAAATGAGGAGCGTCCGTGGTTTCTATGTGAAGATGAGATAGTTTCCATGACTTTCCCAGAGACTTTGATTGGTTTGATCAGAAGGTTGCAACGAATAACGGGGTTGATGAATATTACTATTTTTGGCAGCCCAAGCTACCGGCTTATCCGGTCATCAAACGACCTAAATCTTGGTTCCAACGACATCGGAAGCGCATCACCATCGCTTTCCATATGAAAACTATAAGAACCCACTCACAGGTTCAACACACAAGCAATTGCCATGGTGAGCAATTTCTGGGAAACACACGGATTTTGCAGCCGTTTTGGGAAAATATGTGGCCAAATGAGGAGCGTCAGCTATTTCAATGTGAAGCGGATGTAGTTTCCATGATTTACCATGAGATTTCGATTGAGATGACCCCACGGTTGCAGCAAATAGCCGGGTTGAATAATTTTACTATTTCTGGCAGCCCCAGCTATCGGCCAATCTGGGCATCAAACGACGGAAATCTTTGTCCCTATGAAATAATATTGCATCACCATCGTTTTCCATTGTAAAACTATAATAATCCTCTCACATGTTAAATACACAAGCAATTGCCACGGTTAATGACTTCTTAGACTCGCACAGATTTCACAGCGGTTATTGGAGAAATAAGCGACCAAATACGTTTCCTCCGTGGTTTCTATGTGAAGAGGAGGTAGTTTTCTTGACTTCCCAAGAAATTTCGATTGATATGATAGACGGTTATTGCTAATAGAGTGGTTGACGAATTTTACTATTTCTGGCAACACCAGCTATCGGCCAATCCGGGCATCAAACGGCCGAAATATTGGCTCCTACGACCTAAATCTTGGCTCCAACGACATCGGTAGCACATCACCATCGCTTTCCTTATGAAAACTATAATAATCCACTCATGGGTTTAATACACAACCAATTGCCACGGTGAACTATTTTTGGGAAACACAGGGAGTTTGCAGGCGTTTTGGGAAAATATGGGGCCAAATGATGAGCGTAAGCTGTTTCTATGTGAAGAGGATGTATTTTCCATGATTCCCCATGAGATTTTCGAATGGGATAACCCCACGGTCGTTGCAAATAGCGGTGTTGAAGAACTTTACTATTTCTGGCACCCCAAGCTATCGGCCAATCAGGGCATCAAACGACCGAAATCTTGGCCCATATGAAATCGGTATTGCATCACCATCGTTTTCCATAGGAAAACTATAAGAATCCACTCATGGGTTCAATGCACAAGAAATTGCCACGGTGAACAATTTTTGGGAAACACACAAATTTTGCAGGCTTTTTGGGAGAATATGAAAATTGTGACCATTTTGCACGCTGACCAAAAATGTCTACAGTTACCCAAAATTACTCAACGCTCACAACCAGCAAAATTGTGTCCATTTTGCGCGTGGAACAAAAAATTTCTACATTTATCGAAAATTACTTAGCGAGCACATCCTGCAAAAATGTTACTGCTTTGTGTGCTGAGCAAAAACTGTCTACATTTACCCAAAATTACAATATAAGTCAATATTTACCCAAAATTACTCAACGCGCACAACCGGCAAAATTGTGATCGTTTTGCGTGCTTAGCAAAACTGCCTACATTTACCGAAAAATAACGCAGCCCTCACAGCCAGCAAAATTGTGACCGTTTTGCATGCTGGGCAAAACTGTTTACATTTATCCAAAATTACCAGCGTACACACCCGGCAAAATTGGGACCTTTTTGCGCGCAAAACTGTTTACATTTTCCCAAAATTACCCATCGCGTACAATCGGCAAAATTGTGACTGTTTTGCGTGATGCGCAAATATGTCCACATTTACCCAAAATTACCCAGCGCGCACAGCCGGCAAAATTCTGACTGTTTTGCGCGCTGCGCAAAAAATTTCTACATTTACCCAAAATTTCACAGCAGGCACAACGGTCACAATTTTGCCGGTTGTGCAGATATGCCAATTTTCAACCTATTTCCCCAGTGTTCAAAACGGTCAACATGTTTGCCGGTTGTTCACACATGGCAAAATTGTAACAATTTCACACGCTGAGCAAAAATGTCTACATTTACCCAAAATTGCCATGTGTGCACAACCGGCAAATATTGTGACCCTTTTGCGTGCTCAGTAAAAATGTTGACATTTACCCAAAATTATCCAGTGCACACAGCCGGCAAAATTGTGACTGATTTGCGCCCTGAACAAAACAGTAGAAATTTGCCAAAAATTACACGGCGCGCACAGCGGGCAAAATTGAGACCGTTTTGCACGCTGAGCAAAAATGACTACATTTGCCCAAAATTCCTCAACGCGCACAACCGGCAAAATTGTGACCGTTTTGCGCTTTGAGCAAAACAGTCTAAAATTTCCAAAAATTACCCAGCGCGCACAACCGGCAAAATTGTGACAGTTTTGCGCGCTTAGCAAAATTGTCTACATTTACACAAAATTGCACAGTGCGCACAACCGACAAAAATGTGACTGTTTTGCACACTGGGCAAAATTGTATACATTTACGCAAAATTCCCCAGCGCGTACAACCCGCAAAATTGTGACTGTTTTCTGCAATTTGCAAATAATGTCTACATTTATCCAAGGTGACGCAGCGCACAAACGGCAAAATTGTGACTGTTTTCCGCGCTGACAAAAAATGTCTACCTTTACCCAAAGTGACTTAGCGCGCATTACCGGCAAAATGGTGACTGTTTTGTGTGCTGGGCAAAACTTTCTACATTTACCCAAAATTACCAGCGCGCACACCCGACAAAATTGTGACCGTTTTGCGCGCTGTGTAAAAATGCCTACTTTTACCCAATATTACCAGCACGCACACTCGGCAAAATTGTGACTATTTTGTGCGCTGCACAAAAATGTCAACATTTACCCAAAATTACGCAGCCCGCACAACCGGCAAAATTGTGACCATTTTGCGCACTACGCAAATAATGTTTACATTTACCCAAAATTACCCAGCGCCCACAACCTGCAAAATTGTAACTGTTTTGCGCGCTGAGCACAAATATCTACATTTACCTAAAGTGACCCAGCGCGTACAGCCTGCAAAATTGTGACTGTTTTGCGCGCTGGCCAAATATGTCTACATTTACCCAGAATTACTCAACGCGCAAAGCCGGCAAAATTGTGACCGTTGTGCACGCTGGGCAAACCTGTCTGCATTTACCCAAAATTACTCAGCCCGCACAACCTGTAAAATTGTGAACGTTTTGCGAGTTGGGCAAAACTGTCGAAATTTTCCCAAACTTCCTCAGCGCGCACAACCTGCAAAATTGAGATCGGTTTGCACGTTGACCAAAAACGTCCACAGTTACCCAAAATTACTCAATGCACACAATCGGCAAAATTGTGACCGTTTTGCCCGCTGAGCAAAATTGTCTAATTTTCCAAAAAATACCCAGTGCGCACAACCGGTAAAATTGTAACAGTTTTGCGTACTGAGCAAAACTGTCTACATTTACCCAAAATTACACAGTGCGAACAACCGGCAAAAATGTGACCGCTTTGCGCCCTTGGCAAAATTATCTACATTTACGCAAAATTACCCAGCGCGCACAACCCGCAAAATTGTGACAGTTTTCGCGCTACGCAAATAATATCTACATTTACCCAAAGTGACCCAGCGCGCACAACCCGCAAAATTGTCACCGTTTTGCGCACTGACCAAATATTTCTATATTTACCCAAAGTGACCCAGCGCGCATAACCCGCAAAATTGTCACCGTTTTGCGCACTGACCAAATATTTCTACATTTACCCATAGTGACTCAGCGGGCACAACCGGCAAAATTGTGACCGTTTTGCGCGCTGACCAAAAATGTCTACATTTAACCAAAATTACTCAGCGCGCACAACTTGCAAAATTGTGACCGTTTTGCGCGCTGGGCAAAACTTTCTACATTTACCCCAAATTACCAAGGCGCACACCAGGCAAAATCGTGACCGTTTTGCGCACTACGCAAATAATGTCTACATTTACCCAAAATTACCCTGCGCCCACAACCTGCAAAAATGTAACTGTATTGAATGCTGAGCACAAATGTCTTCATTTGTCCAAAGTGACCCAGCGCGTACAACCTGCAAAATTGTGACTGTTTTACGCGCTAACCAAATTTGTCTACATTTACCCAAAATTAATCAGCGCATAGCGGCAAAATTGTCTACATCTACGAAAAATTACCCAGCGTGCACAACCCGCAAAATTGTGACAGTTTTGCGCACAACGCAAATAATATCTACATTTACCCAAAGTGGCCCAGCGCGCACAACCTGCAAAATTGTAACCGTTTTGCACGCTGACCAAATATGTCTACATTTACCCAAAGTGACTCAGCGAGCACAACCGGCAAAATTGTGACCGTTGTGCGCGCTGAGCAAAACTTTCTACATTTACCCAAAATTGTGACTGGTTTGCGCGCTGGGCAAAACTTTCTACATTTACCCAAAATTACAAGCGCTCACAACCGGCAAAATTGTGACCGTTTAGCGCACCTGGCAAAACTTTCTACAATTAGCCAGAATTACCAGCGCGCACACCTTGCAAAATTGTGACCGTTTGGCGCTCTTGGCAAAAATGTCTTCTTTTACCCAAAATTACCAGCACACACACCCGGCAAAATTGTAACCGTTTTGCGCGTTGGGCAAAAATTTCTTCTTTTACCCAAAATTACCAGCGCACACACCCGGCAAAATTGTGACCGTTTTGCGTGCTGAAAATTTCAACATTTACCCAAAATTAAGCAGCCCGCACAAATGGCAAAATTTTGACCGTTTTACGCGCTGGGCAAAACTGTCTACATTTACCCAAAATTACCCAACGCGCACAACCGTCAAAATTGTCACCATTTTACGTGATGCGCAAAAATGTCGACATTTACCCAAAATTACGCATCCCGCACAACCGGCAAAATTGTGACCGTTTTACGCGCTACGCAAATAATGTCTACATTTACCCAAAACTACCGAGCGTCCACAACCTGCAAAATTGTGACTGTTTTGCGCGATGCGCTCAATTGTCTACATTTACCGAAAATGACCTAGTGCGTACAACCTGCAAAATTGTGACCGTTTTGCACGCTGACCAAATTTGTCTACATTTATCCAAAATTACTCAGCGTTCATAGCCAGCAAAATTGTGACCGTTTTGCACGCTTTGCAAAACTGTCTACATTTACACAAAATTACAAGCGCACACCTGGCAAAATTGTGACCGTTTTGTGCGCTGCCCAAAAAAATCAACATTTACCCAAAATTACTCAGCCCGCACAACCGGCAAAATTGTGACCGTTTTGTGCGTTGAGCAAAACTGTCTAAATTTTCCCAAAATTTCTCAGCGCGCACAACCTGCAAAATTGTGACCGTTTTGCACGCTGACCAAAAGTGTCTACAGTTACCCATAATTACTCAACGCTCACAACCGGTAAAATTGTGACAATTTTACGCGCGGAGCTAAAATGTCTACATTTAACCAAAATTACTCAGCGCACACATCCAGCAAAAATGTGACCGTTTTGCGTGCTGAGCAAAACTGTCTACCTTTACCTAGAATTACAAAATATGTCAACATTTACCCAAAATTACTCAACGCGCACCACCGGAAAAATTGTGACCGTTTTACGTGCTTAGCAAAACAGCCTACATTTACCGAAAATTACGCAGCGCGCACACCCGAAAAAATTGTGACCATTTTGCGCGCTTAGCAAAAATGTTAACATTTACCCAAAATCATGTTGCCCGCACAACCGACAAAATTGTGTCCATTTTGTGCGCTGGACAAAGCGGTCTATATTTTCCCAAAATTACCAAGTGCGCACAACCAGCAAAATAGTGACCGTTTTGCGCGCTGCGCAAAACTGTCTACATTTACCCAAATTACCTAGGGCGCACAACCCGCAAAATTGTGACCGTTTTATGCGCCGAGGAAAATTGTCTAAATTTTCCCATAATTCCTCAGCGTTCACAACCTGCAAAATTATGACTGTTTTGCACGCAGATCAAAAATGTCTACAGTTATCCGAAATAACTCAACGCTCATAACCTGCAAAATTGTGACCATTTTGCGAGCGGAGTCAAAATGTCTACATTTAACCAAAATTACATAGCGCGCTAATCCGGCAAAAATGTGACCGTTTTGCATGCTGAGCCAATCTGTCTACATTTACCCAGAATAACAAAATATGTCAACATTTACCCAATATCACTCAACGTGCACACCCGGCGAAATTGTGACTGTTTTGCGCGCTGGACAAAACTGTCTACATTTACCCAAAATTACCCAGCGTGCACAACCAGAAAAATTGTGACCGTTTTGCGCACTGGACAAAACTGTCTACATTTACCCAAAATTACCAAGCGCGCACAACCGGAAAAATTGTGACCGTTTTGCGCGCTGGACAAAACTGTCTGCATTTACCCAAAATTACCCAGCGTGCACAATCGGGAAAATTGTGACCGTTTGGCGTGCTACGGAAATAATGTTTACCCAAAATTACTCATCACGCAAAGCCGGCAAAACTGTCATCGTTTTGCACGCTGGACAAAACTGTCTACATTTACCCAAAATTACCAGCGCACACCCGGCAAAATTGTGACTGTTTTGCGCGCTGCCCAAAAATGTCAACATTTACCCAAACTTACTCAGCCCGCACAACCGATAAAATTGTGACCGTTTTGCGCGCTGAGCAAAACTCTCTAAATTTTTCCAAAATTTCTCAGCGCGCACAACATGCAAAATTGTGACCATTTTGCACGCTGACAAAAATGTCTACAGTCACCCAAAATTACTCTACGCTCACAACCGGCAAAATTGTGACCATTTTGCGCACGGAGCAAAAATGTCTACATTTAATAAATATTACTCAGCGCACACATCCGGCAAAAATGTGACCGTTTTGCGTGCTGAGTAAAAACTGTCTACATTTACCCAAAATTACAACATATATCAACATTTACCCAAAATTACTCAACGCGCACAACCGAAAAAATTGTGACCGTTTTGCGTACTTAGCAAAACTACCTACATTTACCGAAAAATAACGCAGCGCGCACAATCGGCAAAATGGTGACTGTTTTGTGTGATGCGCAAAACTGCCTACTTTTACCCAAAATTACCACGCGCGCACAACCGGCAAAATTCTTACTGTTTTGCGCGCAGTGCAAAAAATTTCTACATTTATCCAAAATTATCCAGCGTGCACAACGGTCACAATTTTTGCTGGTTGTGCACATATGCCAATTTTCGACCTTTTCCCCAGTGCACAAAACGGTCAACATGTTTGCCGGTTGTTCACACATGGCAAAATTGTGACCATTTCGCGCGCTGCGCAAAAATGTCTACATTTACCCAAAATTGCCATGTGTGCACAACCTGCAAAGATTCTGACCGTTTGCGTGCTCGGCAAAAATGTTGATATTTACCCAAAATTATCCAACGCGCACAGCCTGCAAAATTGTGACCGTTTTGTGCCATGAACAAAACAGTAGAAATTTACCCAAAATTACACAGCGCGCACAGCCGGCAAAATTGAGAACGTTTTGCACGCTGAGCAAAAATGCCTACATTTGCCCAAAATTACTCAACGCGGACAACCGTCAAAATTGTGACCGTTTTGCGCGCTGAGCAAAAATGTCTAAATTTTCCAAAAAGTACCCAGCGCGCACAACCAGCAAAATTGTGACAGTTTTACGCCCTGAGCAAAACTGTCTACATTTACACAAAATTACACAGTGCGCACAACCGGCAAAAATGTGACCGTTTTGCGCACTGGGCAAAATTGTCTACATTTAGGTACCCAGCGCGCACAACCCGCAAAATTGTGCCTGTTTTCCACGCCATGCAAAAAATGTCTACATTTATCCAAATTGACGCAGCGCACAAACGGGAAAATTGTGACCGTTTTGCGCGCTGACCAAATATGTCTACATTTGCCCAAAGTGACTCAGCACGCATAGCCGGCAAAATGGTGACCGTTTTGCGCGCTGGGCAAAACTTTCTATATTTACCCAAAATTGTCAAAGCGCACACCTGGTAAAATTGTGACCATTTTACGGGCTGGGCAAAAATGCCTACTTTTACACAAAATTACCAGCGCACACACTCGGTAAAATTGTGACCGTTTTGCGCGCTGAGCAAAAATGTCAACATTTACCCAAAATTATGCAGCCCGCACAACCGACAAAATTGTGACCGTTTTGCGCACTACACAAATAATGCCTACAATTACCCAAAATTACCCGGCGCACATAACCTGCAAAATTGTCACTGTTTTGCGCGCTGACACAAAAGTCTACATTTACCTAAAGTGACCCAGCGCGTACAACATGAAAAATTGTGCCTGTTTTGCACGCTGGCCAAATATGTCAACATTTACCCAAAATTACTCAGCGAGCATAGCCGGCCAAATTGTGACCGTTTTGCACGATGGGCAAACCTGTCTACATTTACCCAAAATTACTCAGCCCGCACAACCGGTAAAATTGTGACCGTTTTGCGTCACAACCCGCAAAATTGTTACACTTTTGCGCCACAACCCACAACCCGCAAACCTGTCTAAAATTCCTCAGCGCCACAACCCGCAAAATTGTTACACTTTTGCTCGCTACGCAAATAATGTACGCTGACCAAAAATTATGACCGTTTTGTACGCTGACCAAAAATGTCTAAAGTTACCCAAAATTACTCAACGCTCACAACCAGTAAAATTGTGACCATTTTACGCGAGGAGCAAAAATGTCGACATTTAACCAAAATTACTCAGGGCGCACACCCTGCAAAAATGTTACCGTTTTGCGTGCTGAGCTAAACTGTCTACATTTACCCGAAATCCCAAAAAAATGTCAACATTTACCCAAAATTACTCAACGAGCACAACCGAAAAAATTGTGACCGTTTTGGGTGCTTAGCAAAACTGCCTACATTTACCGAAAATTACGCAGCGCGGACAACCGTCAAAATTGTGACTGTTTTGCATGCTAGGGTAAACTGTCAACATTTACCCAAAATTACGCATCCCGCCCAACCGGCAAAATTGTGACCGTTTTGCGCGCTACGCAAATAATGTCTACATTTACCCAAAACTACAGAGCGCCCACAACCTGCAAAATTGTGACTGTTTTGCGCGATGCGCACAAATGTCTACATTTACCGAAAATGACCCAGCGCGTACAACCTTTAAAATTGTGACCGTTTTACGCGCTGACCAAATATGTCTAAATTTATCCAAAATTACTCAGCGTTCATAGCCGGCAAAATTGTGACCGTTTTGCACGCTTGGCAAAACTGCCTACATTTACATAAAATTACCAGCACACACCCGGCAAAACTGTGACCGTTTTGTGCGCTACCCAAAAATGTCAACATTTACCAAAATTACTCAGCCCGCACAACCGGTAAAATTGTGACCGTTTTGCGCGTTGAGCAAAACTGTCTAAATTTTCCCAAAATTTCTCAGCGCGCACATCTTGCAAAATTGTGACCGTTTTGCACGCTGATCAAAAGTGTCTACAGTTACCCATAATTACTCAACGCTCACAACCGGTAAAATTGTGACAATTTTACGCGCGGAGCTAAAATGTCTACATTTAACCAAAATTACTCAGCGCACACATCCAGCAAAAATGTGACCGTTTTGCGTGCTGAGCAAAACTGTCTACCTTTACCTACAATTACAAAATATGTCTACATTTACCCAAAATTACTCTACGCGCACAACCGGTAAAATTGTGACCGTTTTACGTGCTTAGCAAAACAGCCAACATTTACATAAAATTACGCAGCGCGCACACCCGAAAAAATTGTGACCATTTTGCGCGCTTAGCAAAAATGTTAACATTTACCCAAAATTATGTTGCCCGCACAACCGGCAAAATTGTGTCCATTTTTGCGCGCTGGACTAAAGTGTCTACATTTTCCCAAAATTACCCTGCGCGCACAACCGGCAAAATAGTGACCGTTTTGCGCTCTGCGCAAAACTGTCTACATTTACCCAAAATTACACATGGCGCACAACCCGTAAAATTGTGACCGTTTTACGCGCTGAGCAAAACTGTCTAAATTTTCCCATAATTCCTCAGCGTTCACAACCTGCAAAATTATGACTGTTTTGCACGCAGGCCAAAAATGTCTACAGTTACCCGAAATTACTCAACGCTCATAACCTGCAAAATTGTGACCATTTTGCGAGCAGAGCCAAAATGTCTACATTTAACGAAAATTACATAGCGCGAACATCCGGCAAAAATGTGACCGTTTTGCGTGCTGAGCAAAACTGTCTACATTTACCCAGAATAACAAAATATGTCAACATTTACCCAAGATCACTCTACGTGCACAACGTGCAAAATTGTGGCCGTTTTACGCGCTTAAGAAAAATGTCAACTACGCAGCCCGCACACATGGTAAAATTGTGACTGTTTTGCGCGCTGGACAAAACTGTCTACATTTACCCAAAATTACCGAGCGCGCACAATCGGAAAAATTGTGACCGTTTGGCATGCTACGGAAATAATGTTTACCCAAAATTACTCAGCGCGCATTGCCGGCAAAATTGTCATCGTTTTGCACGCTGGACAAAACTGTCTACATTTACCCAAAATTACCAGCGCACACCCGACAAAATTATGACCGTTTTGCGCGCTGCCCAAAAATGTCAACATTTACCCAAGATTACTTAGCCCACACAACCGATAAAATTGTGACCGTTTTGCGCGCTGAGCAAAACTCTCTAAATTTTTCCAAAATTCCTAAGCGCACACAACCTGCAAAATTATGACCATTTTGCCCTACAGTCACCCAAAATTACTGTACGCTCACAACCGGCAAAAATGTGACCATTTTGCGCATGGAGCAAAAATTGTGTCCCATTTTGCGCGCTGGACTAAACTGTCTACATTTTCCCAAAATTACTCTGCGCGCACAACCGGCAAAACTGAGAGCGCAAAACGGTCTACATTTACCCAAAAATTACACAGGGCGCACAACCCGCAAAATTGTGACCGTTTTACGCGCTGAGCAAAACTGTCTAAATTTTCCCAAAATTCCTCAGCGTTCACACCCTGCAAAATTATGACTGTTTTGCACGCAGACCAAAAATGTCTACATTTACCCGAAATTACTCAACGCTCATAACCTGCAAAATTGTGACCATTTTGCGAGCGGAGCCAAAATGTCTACATTTAACCAAAATTACAATGCGCGAACATCCAGCAATAATGTGACCGTTTTCCGTGGTGAGCAAAACTGTCTACATTTACCCAGAATAACAAAATATGTCAACATTTACCCAAAATCACTCAACGTGGACAACCGACAAAATTGTGGCCGTTTTGCGCGCTTAGCAAAAATGTCAACTACGCAGGCCCGCACACCTGGCAAAATTGTGACTGTTTTGAACGCTGGACAAAACTTTCTACATTTACCCAAAATTACCCAGCGTGCACAACCGAAAAAATTATGCCCGTTGGCGTGCTACGGAAATAAAGCCTACCCAAAATTACTCAGCGCGCATAAACGGCAAAATTGTCATCGTTTTGCACGCTGGACAAAACTGTCTACATTTACCCAAAATTACCAGCGCACACCCGACAAAATTATGACCGTTTTGCGCGCTGCCCAACAATGTCAACATTTACCCAAGATTACTTAGCCCACACAACCGATAAAATTGTGACCGTTTTGCGCGCTGAGCAAAACTCTCTAAATTTTTCCAAAATTCCTAAGTGCACACAACCTGCAAAATTATGACCATTTTGCCCGCTGGCAAAAAATGTCTACAGTCACCCAAAATTACTGTACGCTCACAACCGGCAAAAATGTGACCATTTTGCGCATGGAGCAAAAATGTCTACATTTAATAAAAATTACTCACCGCGCACATCCGGCAAAAAAGTGACCGTTTTGCGTGCTGAGTGAAAACTGTCTACTTTTACCAAAAATTACAACATTTGTCAACTTTTACCCAAAATTACTCAACGCGCACAACCGGCAAAATTGTGACTGTTTTGCGTGATGCGCAAAACTGCCTACTTTTACCCAAAATTACCCCGCGCGCACAACCGGCAAAATTCTGCCTGTTTTGCGCACTGTGCAAAAAATTTCTACATTTATCCAATATTACCCAGCGTGCACAACGGTCACAATTTTTGCAGGTTGTGCACATATGCCAATTTTCGACCTTTTCCACAGTGCGCAAAACGGTCAACGTGTTTGCCGGTTGTTCACACATGGCAAAATTGTGACCATTTTGCGCGCTGAGCAAAAATGTCTACATTTACCGAAAATTGCCATGTGTGCACAACCGGCAAAGATTCTAACCGTTTGCGTGCTCGGCAAAAATGTTGATATTTACCAAAAAATTATTCAGCGTGCACAGCCTGCAAAATTGTGACCGTTTTGCGCTCTGAACAAAACAGTAGAAATTTGCCCAAAATTACACAGCGCGCACAGCCCGCAAAATTGAGACCGTTTTGCACGCTGAGCAAAAATGCCGACATTTGCCCAAAATTACTCAACGCTGACAACCGTCAAAATTGTGACCGTTTTGCGCGTTGAGCAAAATTATCTAAATTTTCCAAAAAGTACCCAGCACGCACAACCAGCAAAATCGTGACAGTTTTACGCGCTGAGCAAAACTGTCTACATTTACACAAAAATACACAGGGCGCACATCCGGAAAAAATGTGACAGTTAGGTACCCAGCGCGCACAACCCGCAAAATTGTGCCAGTTTTCCATGCCATGCAAAAAAATGTCTACATTTATCCAAATTGACGCAGCGCACAAACGGGAAAATTGTCTACGTTTAACCAAAGTGACCCATCGCGTACAACATGCAAAATTGTGCCTGTTTTGCACGCTGACCAAATATGTCTACATTTACTCAACGCGCATAGCCGGCCAAATTGTGACCGTTTTGCACGATGGGCAAACCTGTCTACATTTACCCAAAATTACTCAGCCCGCACAACCGGTAAAATTGTGACTGTTTTGCGCGTTGCACAGAACTGTCTAATTTTTCCCAAAATTCCACAGCGCCACACCCCACAAAATTGTGACAGTTTCGCGCGCTACGCAAATAATGCCTGCATTTTTCCAAAGTGACCCAGCGCGCACAACCTGCTAAATTGTAACCGTTTTACGCGCTGACCAAATATGTTTACATTTACCCAAAGTGACTCAGCGCACACAACAGGCAAAATTGTGACTGTTTTACGCGCTGAGTAAAAATGTCTACATTTAACCAACATTACGTAGCGCGCATAGCCTGCAAAATTGTGACCGTTTTGCGCGCTGGGCAAAACTTTCTACATTTACCCAAAATTACCAGCGCACACACCCGGCAAAATTGTGACTGTTTTGCACGCTGGGCAAAAATTTCTACTTTTAACCAAAATTACCAGCACACACACCCGGCAAAATTGTGACCATTTTGCGCGCTGCGCAAAAATGTCTACTTGTACCCAAAATTACCTTGCGCGCGCATAACCGACAAAATTGTGACCGTTTTATGCGTTGCGCAAAAAATGTCTACGTTTACCCAAAATTACACAGCGTGCGCAACGGTCACAATTTTTGTCGGTTGTGCACACATGGCAATTTTCGACATTTTCCCCAGTGCCAAAACGTTCAACATTTTTGCCGGTTGTTCACACATGTCAAAATTGTCACCGTTTCGTGCGCTTTGCAAAAATGTCTACATTTACCCAAAATTGCCATGTGTGCACACTCGGCAAAGATTGTGACCATTTTGCGTGCTCGGCAAAAATGTTGAAATCTACCCAAAATTATCCAGCACGCACAGCCGGCAAAATTGTGACCGTTTTGTGCCCTGAGCAAAACAGTATAAATTTGCCCAAAATTACGCAGCGCGCACAGCCGGCAAAATTGAGAGCGTCGTTTTGCACGTTGAGCAAATATGCCTACATCTGCCCAAAATCACTCAATGCGCACAACCGGTAAAATTGTCCCCGTTTTGCGCGCTTAGCAAACCTGTCAACATTTACCCAAAATTACGCAGCCCGCACACCCGACAAAATTGTGACCGTTTTGCGCCCTGGACAAAACTTTCTGCATATACCTCAAAATTACCCAGCGCGCACAACCAGCAAAATTGTGACCGTTTTGTACGCTGACCAAAAATGTCTACAGTTACCCAAAATTACTCAACGCTCACAACCAGCAAAATTGTGACCATTTTGCGTGAGGAGCAAAAATGTCGACATTTAACCAAAATTACTCAGTGCGCACATCCGGCAAAAATGTGACCGTTTTGCGTGCTGAGCTAAACTGTCTACATTTACCCAAAATCACAAAAAATGTCAACATTTACCCAAAATTACTCAACGAGCACAACCGAAAAAATTGTGACCGTTTTGGGTGCTTAGCAAAACTGCCTACATTTACCGAAAATTACGCACCGCGGACAACCGTCAAAATTGTGACCGTTTTGCATGCTGGGGTAAACTGTCAACATTTACCCAAGATTACGCATCCCGCACAACCGGCAAACTTGTGACCGTTTTGCGCGCTACGCAAATAATGTCTACATTTACCCAAAACTACCGAGTACCCACAACCTGCAAAATTGTGACTGTTTTGCGCGATGCGCACAAATGTCTACATTTACCGAAAATGACCCAGCGCGTGCAACCTGCAAAATTGTGACCGTTTTGCGCACTGACCAAATATGTCTACGTTTATCCAAAATTACTCAGCGTTCATAGCCGGCAAAATTGTGACCGTTTTGCACGCTTGGCAAAACTGTCTACATTTACACAAAATTACCAGCGCACACCCGGCAAAATAGTGACCGTTTTGTGCGCTGCCCAAAAATTTCAACATTTGCCCAAAATTACTCAGCCCGCACAACCGGCAAAATTGTGACCGTTTTGCACGTTGAGCAAAACTGTCTAAATTTTCCCAAAATTTCTCAGCGTGCACAACCTGCAAAATTGTGACCGTTTTACACGCTGACCAAAAGTGTCTACAGTTACCCAAAATTACTCAACGCTCACAACCGGTAAAATTGTGACCGTTTAGCACGCGGAGCCAAACTGTCTACATTTAACCAAAATTACTCAGCGCGCACATCCAGCAAAAATGTGACCGTTTTGCATGCTGAACAAAACTGTTTACCTTTACCTAGAATTACAAAATATGTCAACATTTACCTAAAATTACTCTACGCGCACAACCGGTAAAATTGTCACCGTTTTACATGCTTAGCAAAACAGCCTACATTTACCTAAAATTACGCAGCGCGCACACCCGAAAAAATTGTGATCATTTTGCGCGCTTAGCAAAAATGTTAACATTTACCAAAAATTATGTTGCACGCACAACCGGCAAAATTGTGTCCATTTTGCGCGCTGGACTAAACTGTCTACATTTTCCCAAAATTACTCTGCGCGCACAACCGGCAAAACTGAGAGCGCAAAACGGTCTACATTTACCCAAAATTACACAGGGCGCACAACCCGCAAAATTGTGACCGTTTTACGCGCTGAGCAAAACTGTCTAAATTTTCCCAAAATTCCTCAGCGTTCACACCCTGCAAAATTATGACTGTTTTGCACGCAGACCAAAAATGTCTACATTTACCCGAAATTACTCAACGCTCATAACCTGCAAAATTGTGACCATTTTGCGAGCGGAGCCAAAATGTCTACATTTAACCAAAATTCCAAAGCGCGAACATCCAGCAATAATGTGACCGTTTTCCGTGGTGAGCAAAACTGTCTACATTTACCCAGAATAACAAAATATGTCAACATTTACCCAAAATCACTCAACGTGGACAACCGACAAAATTGTGGCCGTTTTGCGCGCTTAGCAAAAATGTCAACTACGCAGCCCGCACACCTGGCAAAATTGTGACTGTTTTGAACGCTGGACAAAACTTTCTACATTTACCCAAAATTACCCAGCGTGCACAACCGAAAAAATTATGCCCGTTTGGCGTGCTACGGAAATAAAGCCTACCCAAAATTACTCAGCGCGCATAAACGGCAAAATTGTCATCGTTTTGCACGCTGGACAAAACTGTCTACATTTACCCAAAATTACCAGCGCACACCCGACAAAATTATGACCGTTTTGCGCGCTGCCCAAAAATGTCAACATTTACCCAAGATTACTTAGCCCACACAACCGATAAAATTGTGACCGTTTTGCGCGCTGAGCAAAACTCTCTAAATTTTTCCAAAATTCCTAAGCGCACACAACCTGCAAAATTATGACCATTTTCCCCGCTGGCAAAAAATGTCTACAATCACCCAAAATTACTGTACGCTCACAACCGGCAAAAATGTGACCATTTTGCGCATGGAGCAAAAATGTCTACATTTAATAAAAATTACTCACCGCGCACATCCGGCAAAAAAGTGACCGTTTTGCGTGCTGAGTGAAAACTGTCTACTTTTACCCAAAATTACAACATTTGTCAACTTTTACCCAAAATTACTCAACGCGCACAACCGGCAAAATTGTGACTGTTTTGCGTGATGCGCAAAACTGCCTACTTTTACCCAAAATTACCCCGCGCGCACAACCGGCAAAATTCTGACTGTTTTGCGCACTGTGCAAAAAATTTCTACATTTATCCAATATTACCCAGCGTGCACAACGGTCACAATTTTTGCAGGTTGTGCACATATGCCAATTTTCGACCTTTTCCACAGTGCGCAAAACGGTCAACGTGTTTGCCGGTTGTTCACACATGGAAAAATTGTGACCATTTTGCGCGCTGAGCAAAAATGTCTACATTTACCGAAAATTGCCATGTGTGCACAACCGGCAAAGATTCTAACCGTTTGCGTGCTCGGCAAAAATGTTGATATTTACCAAAAAATTATTCAGCGTGCACAGCCTGCAAAATTGTGACCGTTTTGCGCTCTGAACAAAACAGTAGAAATTTGCCCAAAATTACACAGCGCGCACAGCCCGCAAAATTGAGACCGTTTTGCACGCTGAGCAAAAATGCCGACATTTGCCCAAAATTACTCAACGCTGACAACCGTCAAAATTGTGACCGTTTTGCGCGTTGAGCAAAATTATCTAAATTTTCCAAAAAGTACCCAGCACGCACAACCAGCAAAATCGTGACAGTTTTACGCGCTGAGCAAAACTGTCTACATTTACACAAAAATACACAGGGCGCACATCCGGAAAAAATGTGACAGTTAGGTACCCAGCGCGCACAACCCGCAAAATTGTGCCAGTTTTCCATGCCATGCAAAAAAATGTCTACATTTATCCAAATTGACGCAGCGCACAAACGGGAAAATTGTCTACGTTTAACCAAAGTGACCCATCGCGTACAACATGCAAAATTGTGCCTGTTTTGCACGCTGACCAAATATGTCTACATTTACTCAACGCGCATAGCCGGCCAAATTGTGACCGTTTTGCACGATGGGCAAACCTGTCTACATTTACCCAAAATTACTCAGCCCGCACAACCGGTAAAATTGTGACTGTTTTGCGCGTTGCACAGAACTGTCTAATTTTTCCCAAAATTCCACAGCGCCACACCCCACAAAATTGTGACAGTTTCGCGCGCTACGCAAATAATGCCTGCATTTTTCCAAAGTGACCCAGCGCGCACAACCTGCTAAATTGTAACCGTTTTACGCGCTGACCAAATATGTTTACATTTACCCAAAGTGACTCAGCGCACACAACCGGCAAAATTGTGACTGTTTTACGCGCTGAGTAAAAATGTCTACATTTAACCAACATTACGTAGCGCGCATAGCCTGCAAAATTGTGACCGTTTTGCGCGCTAGGCAAAACTTTCTACATTTACCCAAAATTACCAGCGCACACACCCGGCAAAATTGTGACTGTTTTGCACGCTGGGCAAAAATTTCTACTTTTAACCAAAATTACCAGCACACACACCCGGCAAAATTGTGACCATTTTGCGCGCTGCGCAAAAATGTCTACTTGTACCCAAAATTACCTTGCGCGCGCATAACCGACAAAATTGTGACCGTTTTATGCGTTGCGCAAAAAATGTCTACGTTTACCCAAAATTACACAGCGTGCACAACGGTCACAATTTTTGTCGGTTGTGCACACATGGCAATTTTCGACATTTTCCCCAGTGCCAAAACGTTCAACATTTTTGCCGGTTGTTCACACATGTCAAAATTGTCACCGTTTCGTGCGCTTTGCAAAAATGTCTACATTTACCCAAAATTGCCATGTGTGCACACTCGGCAAAGATTGTGACCATTTTGCGTGCTCGGCAAAAATGTTGAAATCTACCCAAAATTATCCAGCACGCACAGCCGGCAAAATTGTGACCGTTTTGTGCCCTGAGCAAAACAGTATAAATTTGCCCAAAATTACGCAGCGCGCACAGCCGGCAAAATTGAGAGCGTCGTTTTGCACGTTGAGCAAATATGCCTACATCTGCCCAAAATCACTCAATGCGCACAACCGGTAAAATTGTCCCCGTTTTGCGCGCTTAGCAAACCTGTCAACATTTACCCAAAATTACGCAGCCCGCACACCCGACAAAATTGTGACCGTTTTGCGCCCTGGACAAAACTTTCTGCATATACCTCAAAATTACCCAGCGCGCACAACCAGCAAAATTGTGACCGTTTTGTACGCTGACCAAAAATGTCTACAGTTACCCAAAATTACTCAACGCTCACAACCAGCAAAATTGTGACCATTTTGCGTGAGGAGCAAAAATGTCGACATTTAACCAAAATTACTCAGTGCGCACATCCGGCAAAAATGTGACCGTTTTGCGTGCTGAGCTAAACTGTCTACATTTACCCAAAATCACAAAAAATGTCAACATTTACCCAAAATTACTCAACGAGCACAACCGAAAAAATTGTGACCGTTTTGGGTGCTTAGCAAAACTGCCTACATTTACCGAAAATTACGCACCGCGGACAACCGTCAAAATTGTGACCGTTTTGCATGCTGGGGTAAACTGTCAACATTTACCCAAGATTACGCATCCCGCACAACCGGCAAACTTGTGACCATTTTGCGCGCTACGCAAATAATGTCTACATTTACCCAAAACTACCGAGTACCCACAACCTGCAAAATTGTGACTGTTTTGCGCGATGCGCACAAATGTCTACATTTACCGAAAATGACCCAGCGCGTGCAACCTGCAAAAATGTGACCGTTTTGCGCACTGACCAAATATGTCTACGTTTATCCAAAATTACTCAGCGTTCATAGCCGGCAAAATTGTGACCGTTTTGCACGCTTGGCAAAACTGTCTACATTTACACAAAATTACCAGCGCACACCCGGCAAAATAGTGACCGTTTTGTGCGCTGCCCAAAAATTTCAACATTTACCCAAAATTACTCAGCCCGCACAACCGGCAAAATTGTGACCGTTTTGCACGTTGAGCAAAACTGTCTAAATTTTCCCAAAATTTCTCAGCGTGCACAACCTGCAAAATTGTGACCGTTTTACACGCTGACCAAAAGTGTCTACAGTTACCCAAAATTACTCAACGCTCACAACCGGTAAAATTGTGACCGTTTAGCACGCGGAGCCAAAATGTCTACATTTAACCAAAATTACTCAGCGCGCACATCCAGCAAAAATGTGACCGTTTTGCGTGCTGAACAAAACTGTTTACCTTTACCTAGAATTACAAAATATGTCAACATTTACCTAAAATTACTCTACGCGCACAACCGGTAAAATTGTCACCGTTTTACATGCTTAGCAAAACAGCCTACATTTACCTAAAATTACGCAGCGCGCACACCCGAAAAAATTGTGATCATTTTGCGCGCTTAGCAAAAATGTTAACATTTACCAAAAATTATGTTGCCCGCACAACCGGCAAAATTGTGTCCATTTTGCGCGCTGGACTAAACTGTCTACATTTTCCCAAAATTACTCTGCGCGCACAACCGGCAAAACTGAGAGCGCAAAACGGTCTACATTTACCCAAAATTACACAGGGCGCACAACCCGCAAAATTGTGACCGTTTTACGCGCTGAGCAAAACTGTCTAAATTTTCCCAAAATTCCTCAGCGTTCACACCCTGCAAAATTATGACTGTTTTGCACGCAGACCAAAAATGTCTACATTTACCCGAAATTACTCAACGCTCATAACCTGCAAAATTGTGACCATTTTGCGAGCGGAGCCAAAATGTCTACATTTAACCAAAATTACAAAGCGCGAACATCCAGCAATAATGTGACCGTTTTCCGTGGTGAGCAAAACTGTCTACATTTACCCAGAATAACAAAATATGTCAACATTTACCCAAAATCACTCAACGTGGACAACCGACAAAATTGTGGCCGTTTTGCGCGCTTAGCAAAAATGTCAACTACGCAGCCCGCACACCTGGCAAAATTGTGACTGTTTTGAACGCTGGACAAAACTTTCTACATTTACCCAAAATTACCCAGCGTGCACAACCGAAAAAATTATGCCCGTTTGGCGTGCTATGGAAATAAAGCCTACCCAAAATTACTCAGCGCGCATAAACGGCAAAATTGTCATCGTTTTGCACGCTGGACAAAACTGTCTACATTTACCCAAAATTACCAGCGCACACCCGACAAAATTATGACCGTTTTGCGCGCTGCCCAACAATGTCAACATTTACCTAAAATTACTCAGCCCGTACAACCGATAAAATTGTGACCGATTTGCGCGCTGAGCAAAACTCTCTAAATTTTTCCAAAATTCCTCAGCGCGCACAACCTGCAAAATTGTGACCATTTTGCACGCTGGCAAAAAATGTCTACAGTCACCCAAAATTACTCTACGCTCACAACCGGCAAAATTGTGACCATTTTGCGCACGGAGCAAAAATGTCTACATTGAATAAGAATTACTCAGCGTGCACATCCGGAAAAAATGTGACCGTTTTGCGTGCTGTGTAAAAACTGTCTACATTTCACAAAATTACAACATATGTCAACATTTACCCAAAATTACTCAACGCGCACAACCAGGAAAATTGTGACCGTTTTGCGCGCTTAACAAAACTGCCTACATTTACCGAAAAATAACGCAGCGCGCACAATCGGCAAAATTTTGACCGTTTTGCGCGCTGCCTACTTTTACCCAAAATTACCCCGCGCACACAACCGGCAAAATTTTGACTGTTTTGCGCGCTGTGCAAAAAATGTCGACATTTATCCAAAATTACCCAGCGTGCACAACGGTCACAATTTTTGCAGGTTGTGCACATATGCCAATTTTCGACTTTTCCCCAGTGCGCAAAACGGTCAACATGTTTGCCGGTTGTTCACACATGGCAAAATTGTGACCATTTCGCGCGCTGAGCAAAAATGTCTAAATTTACCCAAAATTTCCATGTGTGCACAACCGGCAAAGATGCTGACCGTTTGCGTGCTCGGCAAAAATGTTGATATTTACCCAAAATTATCCAGCATGCACAGCCTGCAAAATTGTGACCGTTTTACGCCCTGAACAAAACAGTAGAAATTTGCCCAAAATTACACAGCGCGCACATCCAACAAAATTGAGAACGTTTTGCACGCTGAGCAAAAATGCCTACATTTGCCCAAAATTACTCATCGCTGACAACCGTCAAAATTGTGACCGTTTTACGCTCTGAGCAAAATTGTCTAAATTTTTCAAAAAGTACCCAACGCGTACAACCGACAAAATTGTGATAGTTTTACGCGCTGAGCAAAACTGTCTACATTTACACAAAATTACACAGTGCGAACAACCGGCAAAAATGTGACCGTTTTGCGCACTGGGCAAAATTGTCTAAATTTAGGCAAAATTACCCAGCGCGCACAACCCGCAAAATTGTGACTGCTTTCCGCGCCATGCAAAAAATGTCTACATTTATCCAAATTGACGCTGCGTACAAACAGGAAAATTGTGACCGTTTTGCGCGCTGACCAAATATGTCTACATTTGCCCAAAGTGACTCAGCGCGCATAGCCGGTAAAATGGTGACAGTTTTGTGCGCTGGGCAAAACTTTCTACATTTACCCAAAATTACCAAAGCGCACACCTGGAAAAATTGTGACCATTTTACGCGCTGGGCAAAAATGTCTACTTTTACCCAAAATTACCAGCGCACACACTCGGTAAATTTTTACCTTTTTGCGCGCTGAGCAAAAATGTCAACATTTACCCAAAATTAAGCAGCCCGCACAACCGGCAAAATTGTGACTGTTTTGCGCCCAACGCAAATAATGTCTACATTTACCCAAAATTACCCAGCGCCCACAACCTGCAAAATTGTAACCGTTTTGCGCACTGAGCACAAATGTCTACATTTACCCAAAGTCACCCAGCACGTACAACATGCAAAATTGTGACTGTTTTACGCACTGAGTAAAAATGTCTACATTTAACCAACATTACTTAGCGCGCATAGCCTGCAAAATTGTGACCGTTTTGCGCGCTGGGCAAAACTTTCTACATTTACCCAAAATTACCAGCGCACACACCCGACAAAATTGTGACCGTTTTGCGCGCTGGGCAAAACTTTCTACATTTACCCAAAATTACCAGCGCACACACCCGACAAAATTGTGACCGTTTTGCACGCTGGGCAAAAATTTCTACTTTTAACCAAAATTACCAGCACACACACCCGGCAAAATTGTGACCATTTTGCGCGATGCGCAAAAAAGTCTACTTGTACCCAAAATTACCTTGCGCGCGCATAACCGACAAAATTGTGACCGTTTTATGCGTTGCGCAAAAAATGTCTACGTTTACCCAAAATTACACAGCGTGCACAACGGTCACAATTTTTGTCGGTTGTGCACACATGGCAATTTTCGACATTTTCCCCAGTGCACAAAACGTTCAACATTTTTGCCGGTTGTTCACACATGTCAAAATTGTCACCGTTTCGCGCGCTTTGCAAAAATGTCTACATTAACCCAAAATTGCCATGTGTGCACACCCGGCAAAGATTGTGACCATTTTGCGTGCTCGGCAAAAATGTTGAAATCTTCCCAAAATTATCCAGCACGCACAACCGGCAAAATTGTGACCGTTTTGTGCCCCGAGCAAAACAGTATAAATTTGACCAAAATTACGCAGCGCGCACAGCTGGCAAAATTGAGAGCGTTGTGCACGCTGAGCAAATATGCCTACATCTGCCCAAAATCACTCAATGCGCACAACCGGTAAAATTGTCACCGTTTTGCGCGGTAAGCAAACATGTCAACATTTACCCAAAATTATGCAGCCCGCACACCCGGCAAAATTGTGACCGTTTTGCGCACTGGACAAAACTTTCTACATATACCCAAAATTACCCAGCGCACACAACCAGCAAAATTGTGACCGTTTTGTACGCTGACCAAAAATGTCTACAGTTACCCAAAATTACTCAATGCTCACAACCAACAAAATTGTGACCATTTTGCGCGAGGAGCAAAAATGTCGACATTTAACCAAAATTACTCAGTGCGCACATCCGGCAAAGATGTGACTGTTTTGCGTGCTGAGCTAAACTGTCTACATTTACTCAAAATCACAAAAAATGTCAACATTTACCCAAAATTACTCAACGAGTACAACCGACAAAATTGTGACCGTTTTGGGTGCTTAGCAAAACTGCCTACGTTTACCGAAAATTACGCAGCGCGGACAACCGGCAAAATTGTGACTGTTTTGCATGCTGGGGTAAACTGTCTACATTTACCCAAAATTACCAGCGCACACACCCTGCAAAATTGTGACCGTTTTGCGCGCTACGCAAAACTGTCTACATTTAACCGAAATTACCCAGTGCGCACAACCGGCAAAATTGTTACTGTTTTGCGTGCTGCGCAAAAAATGTCTACATTTACCTAAAATTACCCAGCGTACACAACGGTCACAATTTTTGCCGGTTGTGCTTACATGGCAATTTTTGACATTTTTCCTCAGTGCACAAAACGGTCAACATTTTTGCCGGATGTTCACACATGTTAAAATTGTGACCGTTTCGCGCGATGTGTAAAAATGTCTAAATTTACCCAAAATTGCCATGTGTGCACGTGCACCCGGCAAAAATTGTGACCCTTTTGCGCGCTGAGCAAAACTGTCTACTTATACCCAAAATTACCCAGCGCACATAACCGGCAAAATTGTGACCGTTTTGCGCGCTACGCAAATAATGTCTACATTTACCCAAAATTACACGGCGTGCACAACCGGTAAAATTGTCACCGTTTTGCGCGCTTCGCAAACCTGTCAACATTTACCCAAAATTACGTAGCCCGCACACCCAGCAAATTGTGACCGTTTTGCGCGCTAGAAAAAACTTTCTACATTTACCCAAAATTACCCAACGCGCACAACCTGCAAAATTGTGACCGTTTTGTACGCTGACAAAAAATGTACCATTTTGCGCTAGGAGCAAAAATGTCGACATTTAACCAAAATTACTCGGCGCGCACATCCGGGCAAAATGGGACCGTTTTACGTGCTGAGCTAAACTGTCTACATTTTCCCATGAGATTTCAATTGGGATGAAGAATTTTACTATTTCTGGCAGCCCCAGTTATCGGCCAATCCGGGCATCAAACAACCGAAATCTTGGCCCCAATGAAATCGATATTGCATCACCATCATTTTCCATAGGGAAACTATAAGAATCCACTCACTGGTTCAATACACAAGCAATTGCCACGGTTAACGACTTCTTCGACTCGCACGGATTTCACAGCCGTCATTTAGGAAATAAGCGGCCAAGTGTGGTTCGTCCGTGGTTTCTTTGTAAAGAGCATGTAGTTTTCTTGACTTCCCATGAGATTTCGAGATATATGATCACACGGTTACTGCGAATAGAGTGGTTGACGAATTTTTCTATTTCTGGCAGCACCAGCTATCGTCCAATCCGGGCATCAAACGACCGAAATATTAGCTCCTACGACATCAATAGTGCATCACATCGCTTTCCATGTGAAAACTATAATAATCCACTCACGGGTTCAATACACAAGAAATTGCCAAGGTGAGCAATTTTTGGGACTTGCAC
Organism: Scilla litardierei; assembly: GCA_030789695.1. Lineage (NCBI taxonomy): Eukaryota > Viridiplantae > Streptophyta > Magnoliopsida > Asparagales > Asparagaceae > Scilla > Scilla litardierei. The sequence goes on along the minus strand of CM061137.1, from coordinate 67,788,883 downwards.
GGATTTTGCCGGCGTTTTAGGTAAATAAGAGGCCAAATAAGGAGTGTCCGCTGTTTCTATGTGAAAATGAGGTAGTTTCCATGACTTCCCTTGAGATTTTGATTGGTTTGACCAAACGGTTGCCGCGATTAACGTGGCTGATGAATTTTACTATTTATTGATGCCCTAGCTATCGGCCAATCCGGGTATCAAATGTTCGAAATCTTGGCTCCTACAACATCAATCATGCATCACCATCCCTTTCCATGTGAAAACTATAATAATCGACTCACGGGTTCAATACACAAGCAATTCCTGTGGTGAACGATTTCTGGAACTCGCAAGGATTTTTGCATGCGTTTTGGGTAACAAAGAGGCCAAATGCGGAGCGTCAGCTGTTTCTATGTGAAGGGGAGGTAGTTTTTAGGACTTTCCTTGTGATTTTGATCGGGATGACCCCACGGTTGCTGTGAATAGCAGGGTGAAAGAATTTTACTATTTCTGGTAACCCAGCTATCGGCCAACCCGTGCATTAAACGACCAAATTCTTGTCTCCTACGAAATCCATAGTCCTTCCCCATCGCTTTAAATGGAAACACTATAAGAATCCACTCACAGGTTCAATACACAAGAATTTGCCATGGCTAACGATTTCTCAGACTCGCACGGATTTCACTGGCATTTAGGATAAATTGGAGCCCAATGAGGAGCGTCCGTGGTTTCTATGTGAAGAGGAGATAGTTTCCATGGCTTTTCATGACATTTATGATTGTTTTGTTCAAACAGTTGAAACGAATAACAGGGTTGATGAATATTACTGTTTTTGGCAGCCCAAGCTATCGGCTTATCTGGTCATCAATCGACCTAAATCTTGGCACCAACAACATCAGTAGCACATCACCATCGCTTTCATATGAAAACTATAATAATCCACTCATGGGTTCAATACACAAGCAATTGCCATGGTGAACAATTTCTGGGAAACACACGGATTTTGCAGGCGTTTTTGTGGAAATATGAGGCCAAATGAGGAGCGTCAGCTGTTTCTATGTGAAGTGGATGTAGTTTCTATGATTTTCCATGAAATTTCGATTGGGATGACCCCACAGTTGCTGCAAACAGCGGTGTTGAAGAATTTTACTATTTCTGGCAGCCCAGCTATCGGCCAATCCGAGCATCAAACGACCGAAATCTTGGCACCTATGAAATCGATATTGCATCACCATAGTTTTTCATAGGAAAATTATAAGAATATACTCACTGGTTGAATACACAAGCAATTACCAAGATTAACGACTTCTTCGACTCGCGCAGATTTCACAACCGTTATTGGGGAAATAATCGGCCAAATGCATGTTTTTTATGTCAAGGGAAGGTAATTTTCTTTACTTCCCTTGAGATTTCGATTGATATGACCATACGGTTACTGTGAATAGAGTGGTTGACGAATTTTACTATTTCTGGCAGCACCAGCTATCGGTCAATCCGGGCATCAAACGACAGAAATCTTGGCTCCTACGAAATCTTGGCACCAGCTATCGCTTTCCATGTGAAATCTATAATAATCCACCTGCGGGTTTAATACAAAAGCAATTGCCAAGGTGAACAATTTTTGGGACTCATATGGATTTTGCCAGCGTTTTAGGTAAATAAGTGTCCAAATGAGGAGCGTCTACTGTTTCTATGTGAAGAGGATGTAGTTTCCATGACTTCCCTTAAGATTTCAGTTGGAATTGCCCCACGATTGCTGCGAATAGCGGGGTTGAAGAATTTTACTTTTTCTTGCAGTCTCAGATATCGGTCAATCCGGGCATCAAACGACTGAAATCCGGGATCCTATGAAATAGATCAAGCATTACCATCGCTTTCCATAGGAAAACTATACGAATCCATTCACGGGTTCAATACACAATCAATTGCTACGATTAACGATTTCTGGGACCCGCACGGATTTTATAGCCATTATTGGGGAAATAAGACGCCAAATGCAATGCATCCGTGGTTTTTTGTGTGTAGAGAAGGTAGCTTTCTTGACTTCCCATGAGATTTCGATTGATATGACCACATGGTTACTGCGAATAGCATGGTAGAAGAATTTAAGTATTTCTGGAAGCGTCAGCTATCGACCGATCCGGGCTTCAAACGACTGAAATCTTGGCTCCTACGACATCAATAGTTCATCCCCCTCGTTTTCCATGTGAAAACAATAATAATCCACTCACGGGTTCAATACACAAGCAATTACCGTAGTGAACGATTTCTGTGGATCGAACGGATTTTCCTGGCGTTTTGGGTAACTAAGAGGACAAATAAGGAGCGTCCACTGTTTCTAAGTGATGGAAAGGTAGTTTTTATGAATTCTCATGAGATTTTGGTTGGGATGACCCCACATTTGCTGCGAATAGTGGGGTTGAAGAATTTTACTATTTCTAGTACCCAGCTATCAGCCAATTTGGGCATCAAACGACCGAAATCTTGGCTCCTATGAAATCGATCGGGCATCACCATCGCTTTCCAAGGTAAAACAATAAGAATCCACTCATGGGTTCAATATACAAGTTTTTGCCACAATTGATGATTTGTTAGACTCGCAAGGATTTCGCAGGCATTTAGGATAAATAGGAGGCCTAAGGAGGAGCGTCAGTGTTTTATATGTGAAGAGGAGGTTGTTTCCATGACTTCCCATGAGATTTTAATTGGTTTGATCATACGGTTGCCGCGAATACCAGGGTTGAAGAATTTTACTATTTTGGCAACCCCAGCTCGAAATTTCTTTGTTGTCACTTGCTAACATCATCGGATTAGTCATGTTTGCTCCTACATCAGAGGGGGATTAGTTTTTTTGACTTCCCAAGAGATTTCGATGGGGATGACACCAAGGTTGCTGCGAATAGCGGGGTTGAAGAATTTTACTATTTCTGGTAACCCAGCTATCGGCCAATCCGGGCATTAAACAGCCGATATCTTGGTTCCTATGAAATCGAAAGTGCATCAGCATCACTTTCCATGGGAAAACTGTAAGAATTAAACAGCACGGATTTCGCTGTCATTTCGGATAAATATGGGGCCTAAGGAGGAGCGTCCGTGGTTTCTATGTGAAGATGAGATAGTTTCCATGACTTCCCATAGATTTTGATTGGTTTGATCATACGGTTGCTGCGGATAACGAGGTTGAAGAATTTTACTATTTCTGGCAGCCCCAGCGATCGGCTAATCCAGTCATCAAATGACCGAAATCTTGGCTCCAACAACATCGATAGTGCATCCGCATCGCTTTCCATATGAAAACTATAATAATACACCCCCGGATTCAATACACAAGCAATTGCCACTGTGAACAATTTCAGGAAAACAAATGGATTTTGTAGGTGTTTTGGGAAAATATGAGGCCAAATGAGAAGTGTCAACTATTTCTATGTGAAGAGCATGTAGTTTCCATGATTTCCGTGAGATTTTGATTGGGATAACCACATGATTACAGCAAAAAGCATGGTGGATGAATTTAACTATTTCTAGTAGCACCAACTATTGGCCAATCCGGGAATCAAACGACTTAAATCTTGGCTCATGCGACATCGATAATGCATCACCATCGCTTTCCATGTGAAAACAATAATAATGCACTCACGGCTTCAATACACAAGCAATAGACATGATGAACGAATTCTAGGACAAGCTCGGATTTGGCCAGCATTTTGGGTAAATAAGAGACCAAATAAGGGGCGTCTGCAATTTCTATTTAAATGGGAGGTAGTTTCCCATGACTTTCCATGAGATTTCGATTGGGATGACCCCACGGTTGCTGCAAATAGCGGTGTTAAAGAATTTCACTATTTCTGGCATCCCTAACTATCGGCCAATCCGGGCATGAAACGACCGAAATCTTGGCTCCAACGACACTGAGAGTGCATCACCATCGCTTTCCATGTGAAAAATATAATAATGCACTTACGGGTTCAATACACAAGCAATTGGCACGGTGAATGATTTCTGGGACTCGCACGGATTTTGCCGGCGTTTTGGGTAAATAAGAGGCCAAATAAGGAGCGTCCACTGTTTCTATGTGAAGAGGAGGTAGTTTCCCGTGACTTTCCATGAGACTTCGATTGGGATGACCCAATGGTTAATGCAAATAGCGGAATGGAAGAATTTTACTATTTCTGGCAGCCCAGCTATCGGCCAATACGGGCATCAAACTATCTAAATCTTGGCTCCTATGAAATCGATAGTGCATCACCATTGCTTTCCAAAGGAAAACTATAAGAATCCACTCACTGGTTCAACACATAAGCAATTGCCACCTTAAACCATTTCTTGGACTCGCACGGATTTCGCATCAGTTATTGTGGAAATTAGAGGCCAAATACGGTGCGTCCGTGGTTTCTATGTGAAGAGGAGATAGCTTTCTTGACTTCCCCGGAGATTTCGAGTGATATGACCACACGATAACTGCGAATAGCGTGGTGGACGAATTATACTATTTCTGGAAGCACCAGCTATCAGCCAATCCAGGCATCAAACAACCAAAATCTTGGCTCCTGCGACATCGCAAATGCATCGCCATCGTTTTCCATGTGAAAATTATAATAATCAACTCACAGGTTCAATGCACAAACAATTGCCACGGTGAACGATTTCTAGGACTCGAACGGATTTTTTCGACGTTTTGGGTAAATAATAGGCCAAATGAGGAGCGTCCACTGTTTCTATGTGAAGAGGAGGTAGTTTCCATGAATTCCCCTGAGATTTTTATTGGTTTGACCAAATGGTTGTCGCGAATAATGTGGTTGATGAATTTTACTATTAATGGATGCCCCAGCTATCGGCCAAACCTTGGCCCATTCGACATCGATCGTGCATCACCATCGCTTTCCATGTGAAATCTATAATAATCCACTCACGGGTTCAAAACAGAAGCAATTTCCGCGGTGAATGATTTCTGGGACTTGCAAGGATTTTGTGGGCATTTTGGGTAACTAATAGGCCAAATGAGGAGTGTCTGCTTTTTCTATCTGAAGGGGAGGTAGTTTTTATGACTTCCCATGAGATTTTGATTAGGATGACCCTACGGTTGCTACGAATAGCAGGGTTGAAGAATTTTACTATTTCTGGTAACCCAGCTATTGGCCAATCCGAGCATTAAACAAGAACTGAAATCTTGGCTGCTATGAAATAGATAGTCCATCACCATCGTTTTCCATGGGAAAAAATATAAGAATCCACACACAGGTTCAATACACAAGCATTTGCCACGGTTAACGATTTCTCTGACTCGCACGGATTTTGCTGGCATTTTGGGTAAATTGGAGCCCAATGAGGAGCGTCCGTGGTTTCTATGTGAAGAGAAGATAGATTCCATGACTTTCCATGAGATTTTGATTGGTTTGATCAAACGGTTGAAACGATAACTGGGTTGATGAATATTACTATTTTTGGTAGCCCAATCTATTGGCTTATCCGGTCATCAAACGACCTAAATCTTGCTCCAACGACATCGGTAGCGAAACACCATTGCTTTCTGTATGAAAACTATAATAATCCCCACTCACAGGTTCAATACATCAGTAGCGAATCACCATTGTTCCAAGGATTTTGCTGGCGTTTTGGGTAACTAAGAGGCCAAATGCGGAGCGTCTGCGGTTTCTATGTGAAGGGGAGGTAGTTCTTATGACTTACCTTGAGATTTCGATCGAGATGACCCCACGGTTGCTGCGAATAGTAGGGCTGAAGAATTTTACTAGTAACCCAGCTATCGGCCAAACCGGGCATTAAACGCCGGAAATCTTGGCTCCTATGAAATCGATAGTCCATCACCATCGCCTTCTATGGGAAAATTATAAGAATCCACTCATAGGTTCAATACACAAGCAATTGCCACTGTTAACGATTTCTCAGACTCGCACGGATTTCGCTGGCATTTTGGGTAAATTGGAGCCAAATGGGGAGCGTCCGTGGTTTCTACGTGAAGAGGAGATAGTTTCCATGACATTCCCTCAGATTTTGTTTGGTTTGATCAAACGGTTGCAACGAATAACAGGGTTGATGAATATTACTATTTCTGGCAGCCCAAGCTTCCGGCTTATCCGGTCATCAAACGACGTAAATCTTGGCTCCAACGACATCGGAAGCGCATCACCATCGCTTTCCATATGAAAACTATAAGAATCCACTCATAGGTTCAATACACAAGCAATTGCCACAGTGAACAATTTCTGGGAAACACACGGATTTTGCAGGCATTTTGGAAAAATATGAGTCCAAATGAGGAGCGTCAGCTGTTTCAATGTGAAGCGGATGAAGTTTCCAAGATTTCCCATGAGATTTCGATTGGGATGACCCCCCCCCCCCAACGGTTGCTGCAAATAGCGGGGTTGAAGAATTTTACTATTTCTGGCAGCCCCAGATATCGGCCAATCCGGGCATCAAACGACCGAAATCTTGGCCCCTATGAAATCGATATTGCATCACTATCATTTTCCATAGGAAAACTATATGAATCCACTCACGGGTTCAATACACAAGCAATTCCATGGTTAACAACTTCTTCGACTCGCACGGATTTCACATCCGTCATTTGGGAAATAAGAGGCCAAGTGCGGTTCGTCTGTGGTTTCTTTGTGAAGAGCATGTAGTTTTCTTAACTTCCCATGAGATTTCGAGATATATGATAACGGTTACTGCGAATAGAGTGGTTGACGAATTTTACTATTTCTGGCAGCACCAGCTATCGGCCAATCCGGGCATCAAACGACCGAAATATTGGCTCATACGACATCGATAGTGCATCACATCGCTTTCCATGTGAAAAATATAATAATCCACTCACGTGTTCAATACACAAGAAATTGCCAGGGTGAGCAATTTTTGGGACTCGCACGGATTTTGCCGGCGTTTTAGGTAAATAAGAGGCCAAATAAGGAGTGTCCGCTATTTCTTTGTGAAGATGAGGTAGTTTTCATGACTTCCCTTGAGATTTTGATTGGTTTGACCAAACGGTTGCCGCGAATAACGTGGTTGATGAATTTTACTATTTATTGATGCCCTGGCTATCGGCCAATCCGGGTATCAAATGTTCGAAATCTTGGCCCCTACGACATCAATCATGCATCGCCATCCCCTTCCATGTGAAAACTATAATAATCTACTCACGGGTTCAATACACCAGCAATTTCCGTGGTGAACAATTTCTGGGACTCGCAAGGATTTTGCAGGCGTTTTGGGTAACTAAGAAGCCAAATGCGGAAAGGAGTGTCAACTGTTTCTATGTGAAGGGGAGGAAGTATTTATGACTTCCCTTGTGATTTTGATCGGGATGACCCCACGGTTGCTGCGAATAGAAGGGTCGAAGAATTTTACTATTTCTGGTAACCCAACTATCGGCCATTCCGGGCATTAAACGACCAAATTCTTATCTCCAACGAAATCCATAGTCATTCCGCATCACTTTCCATGGAAAAACTATAAGAATCCACTCACAGGTTCAATACACAAGCATTTGACATGGATAACGATTTCTCGGACTCGTATGGATGTCGCTGGCATTTAGGATAAATTGGAGCCCAAAGAGGAGCGTCTATGGTTTCTATGTGAAGAGGAGATAGTTTCCATGGCTTTTCATGAGATTATGATTGTTTTGATCAAACAGTTGAAATGAATAACAGGGTTGACGAATATTACTATTTTTGGCAGCCCAAGCTATCGGCTTATCCGGTCATCAATCGACCTAAATCTTGGCACCAACGACATCAGTAGCGCATCACCATCGCCTTCATATGAAAACTATAATAATCCACTCACGGGTTCAATACACAAGCAATTGCCATGGTCAACAATTTCTGGGAAACACACGGATTTTGCAGGCATTTTGGGAAAATATGAGGCCAAATGAGGAGCGTCAGCTGTTTCTATGTGAAGCGGATGTAGTTTCCATGATTTTATATTAGATGTCAATTGGGATGACTCCACGGTTGCGGCAAATAGCGCGGTTGAAGAATTTTACTATTTCTGGGCCAATTCCGAAATCTTGGCCCCTATTGAAATCTTGGCCCCTATGAAATCTTGGCCCCAGCTATCGGCCAATCCTAGCATCAAACGACCGAAATCTTGGCCCCTATGAAATCGTGGCCCCAGCTATCGGCCAATCCGAGCATCAAACGACCGAAATCTTGGCCCCTATGAAATCGATATTGCATCACCATCGTTTTTCATAGGAAAACTATAAGAATATACTCACGGGTTCAATACACAGCAATTGCTACGGTTAACGACTTCTTCGACTCGCACGGATTTCACAGCCGTTATTGGGAAAATAATCGGCCAAATGCGGTTCGTCCATGATTTTTATGTGAAGAGGAGGTAGTTTTCTTTACTTCCCATGAGATTTCTATTGATATGACCACACAGTTACTGTGAATAGAGTGGTTGACGAATTTTACTATTTCTGGCAGCACCAGCTATCGGACAATTCGGGCATCAAACAACAAAAATCTTGGCTCCTACGACATCGATAGTTCATCACCATCACTTTCCATGTGCTATAATAATCCACTAACAGGTTTAATACAAAAGCAATTGCCAAGGTGAACAATTTTTGGGACTCACATGGATTTTGCCAGCGTTTTAGGTAAATAAGAGGCCAAATGAGGAGCGTCTGCTGCTTCTGTGTGAAGAGTACGTAGTTTCCCTGAATTCCCTTGAGATTTCGATTGGAATTACCCCACGATTGCTGCGAATAGCGGGAATGAAGAATTTTTCTTTTTCTTGCAGTCTTAGATATCGGCCAATCCGGGCATCAAACGACCGAAATCCTGGCTCCTATGAAATAGATCATGCATTACCATCGCTTTTTCCATCGGAAAACTATACGAATCCATTCACGGGTTCAATACATGATCAATTGCTACGATTAACGATTTCTGGGACTCGCACTATAGCCGTTTTGGGGAAAAAGACGCCAAATGCGATGCGTCCGTGGTTTTTTTGTTTGAAGATAAGGTAGTTTTCTTGACTTCCCATGAGATTTCGATTGATATGACCACACGGTTACTGCGAATAGCATGGTAGAAGAATTTAAGTATTTCTGGAAGCGTCAGCTATCGGCCGATCCGGGCTTCAAACGACCGAAATCTTGGCTCCTACGACATCGATAGTTCGTCCCTCTCACTTTTCATGTGAAAACAATAATAATCCACTCACTGGTTCAATACACAAGCAATTACCGCAGGAACGATTTCTGTGACTCGCACGGATCTTGCTGGCGTTTTGGGTAACTAAGAGGACAAATAAGGAGCGTCCGCTATTTCTAAGTGATGGAAAGGTAGTTTTTATGACCTCTCATGAGATTTCGATTAGGATGACCACATTTGCTGCGAATAGTGGGGTTGAAGAATGTTACTATTTCTGGTAACCTAACTATCGACCAATTCGGGCATCAAACGAACGAAATCTTAGCTCCTATGAAATTGATCGGGCATCACCATCGCTTTCCATGGTAATACCATAAGAATCCACTCACGGGTTCAATATACAAGTTTTTGCCACAATTCTTGATTTGCTGGACTCGCAAGGATTTCGCAGGCATTTAGGGTAAATAGGAGGCCTAAGGAGGAGCGTCAATGGTTTCTAAGTGAAGTGGAGGTTGTTTCCATGACTTCCCATGAAATTTTAATTGGTTTAATCATACGGTTGCCGCGAATAACTGGGTTGAACAATTTTACTATTTCTGGCAACCCCAGCTCGAAATTTCTTTGATGTCGCTTGCTAACGTCATCGGATTAGTCATGTTTTCTCCTACATCAGAAGGGGAGGTAGTTTTTATGACTTCCCATGAGATTTTGATTGGGATGACACCAAGATTGCTGCGAATAGCGGGGTTAAAGAAGTTTACTATTTCTGGTAACCCCAATATCTTGGCTCCTATGAAATCGATAGTGCATCACCATCGCTTTCCATGGGAAAACTGTAAGAATTCACTCACGGGTTCAATACTCAAGCAATTGCCACTGTTAACGATTTCAGGGACTCGCACGGATTTCGCAGGCATTTAGGGTAAATATGATGCCTAAGTAGGAGCGTCCGTGGTTTCTATGTGAAGATGAGATAGTTTCCATGACTTCTCATGAGATTTTGATTGGTTTGATCATACAGTTGCTGCGGATAACGGGGTTGAAGAATTTTACTATTTCTGGCAGCTCCCGCTATCGGCTAATTCGGTCATCAACTGACCGAAATCTTGGCTCCAACGACATCGATAGTGCATCAGAATCGCTTTTCATATGAAAATTATAATAATCCACCCTCGGATTCAAACACAAGCAATTGCCACGGTGAACAATTTCAGGAAAACACACGGATTTTGTAGGTGTTTTGGGAAAATATGAGGCCAAATGAGAAGCGTCAGCCGTTTCTATGTGAAGAGAATGTAGTTTCCATGATTTCCGTGAGATTTCGATTAGGATTACCACACGATTACAGCGAATAGCGTGGTGGACGAATTTAAGTATTTCTAGCAGCACCAACTATTGGCCAATCCGGGAATCGAACGACCTAAATCTTGGCTCATGCGACATCGATAATGCATCACCATCGCTTTCCATGTGAAAACAATAATAATGCACTCACGGCTTCAATACACAAGCAACTGCCATGGTGAACGATTTCTAGGACTCGCCCGGATTTGGCCGGCATTTTGGGTAAATAAGAGGCCAAATAAGGAGCGTCTATTTCTATGTGTCATGCCCCGCTTCCCAAAACAGCGGAGGCGAAGCGTGACTAGGACCGCTTAGGCCAGAGCTTAGGAGCCCTGACCCAATAAGCGTCTGTATGGTATCAAGACGAAGGTACATGTCCCTGCATGTTCGTACAGAACAATAAAAGTACAAGAAGAAAAAGAACATCACATTTTATTCCAACATATCAAAGGTACCAAGTCTCCCTATTGCCCAGCGGGCTGTGCAGACGGAACGGAACAAGACACGACAGAAACAGGAGGGGTTATACTAGGGTATCCACAACTCACGCACACGCATGTCAATCCTATGATGTCAAAATTGTTGTTGTTGGACTCAGATTTCGTTGTCAAATCTGATCCATCAAGGCGTCCCGGACGCTATCATTTCACGTCCAGTTCTCATGTTTCTAAATTAACAATCCTAACAAGACGAAGGCCTAAACATGGCCAAGAGCGCAAGTGGTACACTTGCCTGCGGTGGCGAGTGCGTCGTCTCCCGGGTATGTCTCGTCCAAAAGTCTCGTCGGCGGAAGAGCGTCTGAAAATCGTGACACGGCGACTGTGTCATATCATGATTCAGAATTCCTATTATGGTTGTGTCTAGGTTATTGGGACTAGCCTAATCGTCAAAAATCACATTTTTAGTGTAATTAACCTAATCGACGATCTACCCTATGTGCACATGCGAGAAGTCCATTCGTCGATTATCTACGGTTGCACAACGTTTTAAGAGAAGCGGAAAAGTAAATTTAGTTTGATTATGTTGCTGATTTTAAATAAGGTTTGATTGTCTATGGTATGGGTTTCTACGAGTTTAGAGAACCAACCTGATTTGACGTTTGCACGAAGATCCGCCGTCAGATCTGGAAAAGGTGGAGCTTTACGTCATCCGAAAATTCCTAGGCCGCGGGTAGCGCAGCGAGGAATGTTGATTCTTGATGATGACGTCGGCCTCCGAAGGTGATGACGAAGATCTTGGCGTCTCCAGGGGTCGTCGTCGCTAGAACTGAGGTCGGGGTGCCACGCGAAGAGACGGCGACCGGGGGTTTTAGATCTGAGGGGAAAGAGGGTGGCCGGCTGGAAAAACGGAAGGGAAAAGGAGAAGATGAAACAAGGGAAAGAAGTGAGAAAGAAGAAAGATGAAGGAGAAGAATCTTGGAGGAGATGGAGGGCGCAAGGGTGGTGGAGGAAGAGCAAAGGGAGGAACGTGGGATGATGGGGGAGAGGTTGGCTGGAAACAATGAGGATAAAAGAAGAAAAACCCACGCGTTTAAATAAGAAAACGGAACGGCGGCTAGGTCAAAATTAGGGTTTCTGGGTCATTTAGTCGGTCAGAGAAGGGCGGTCGACCGACTAGTTTGGGAACTAGTCGGTCGGTCGTATAACTGTGACCGACTAAAAGCAAAACCGAGAATAGTGTCTGTACAGGGTTGATATATTTAGTCGGTCTGTGAAGGCTCGTCGACCGACTAGTTTGCAACCTACTCGGTCGGCCAGTGTTCATAGACCGACTAAAGGGTAAAAGTGGTCAACAAGATATTTTGAAGATTAGTCGGTCAGCAAAGGAAACCTAACTGACTAGTTCGTCAACTAGTCGGTCGGTATTCGTTCTTTGACTGACTAAAAATAAACAGTAACTTGACTGCGAAAAATGATCTCTGTACTAGTCGGTCTGCGAAGAAGTATTGACCGACTAGTTTGACAACTAGTCGGTCGGTGGATGAACTTAGACCGACTAAAAGCAAACAGTAACTCAAGGAAAAAACCTGACAGAAACTAGTCGGTCCCTGAAGAGTTTCTGACCGACTAGATTGACATCTAGTCGGTCGATCCTTGTTCTTGAACTGACTAAAGTGCACATCAAGTCTCAAAATGAAGCGTGAAGTTTCGGGAGGGGTTCTAGGGGCTACTAAAGTGAGTCTGACTCTAAGATAAGAGCGTCATGAAGCACGCTCAGCTCCAGATAGTGGAAAGAATACGGAAAAGAAAAGAAAAAAGACGAACAATCACATATATATATAAATAAATATCATCATACAAAAACCAGCCGTTACATCCTACCCACCTTAAGAAAATTCCGCCCTCTGAATTTCTATTAGAATAGGTGAGGGTAACGCTCTCTCATCTCATCCTCTCTCTCCCAAGTGGACTCTCCAGGTGATCCGTGACGCCACATCACTCTCACCAGGTCGACTACCTTATTCCTCAACTGCTTCTGTCGATGGTCCAAATTCTGCACGGGCTGTTGGTCGTAGGTCAGGTCCGGACGGACCGTGATCTCCGAGAAATCCACCGTGTGCGACGGATCACTGACGTACCGACGCAACTGAGATACGTGGAAAACGTCGTGAACCCCCACCAAAGATGGTGGTAGAGCAAGGCGGTAGGCCACTGCTCCCACACGCTCCAGCACATCGAAAGGTCCGATGTACCTCGGACTCAGCTTCCCCTTCTTCCCGAATCGAATAACTCCGCGGTTCGGAGAAATCTTCAGGAAGACGTGGTGTCCAGGCTGAAACTCCAAAGGTCTCCTCTTGGCATCCGCCCAATGCTTGAAGTGATCCTGAGCAACTCGGAGCTTCTCCCTGATGTCTCTCATGACATCCACAGCGTCTACTATCATCTCTGGACCCAACAGCTCCCGATCTCCAATGTCATCCCAGCTCAGTGGCGATCGACATTTCCTCCCATATAAGGCAGCAAACGGCGCCATGCCAATGCTCGCCTGGAAGCTGTTGTTATAAGAAAACTCCACCAAATGGAGATGGTCCTCCCAAGATCCCTTCTAATCGAGTGTACAAGCTCGCAGCATATCCTCTAGTATCTGAATAGTCCTCTCAGACTGGCCATCGGTCTGCGGGTGGCACGCCATGCTGAAACTCCGACTTGTACCCAAATGCTCCTGTAGACTTCTCCAGAACTGAGATGTGAACCTCGTATCTCTGTCAGACACAATGCTCACGGGGACTCCATGTAAGCGTACAATCTCCTGCACGTACACGGCCTACGTCACAACTAACTCCAAGGGAGGAAAAATCAAATAGAGGTAAAAGAAGAAATTTTACCTCTAGATACTTCCTCGCCAAAGCTTCCGTAGACTGGCCTACTCGGAAAGGAATGAAATACGCAGACTTAGTCAACCGATCAACGATCACCCAGACTGCGTCGTTCTGCTTCGGGGTCCGAGGTAAACCAGTTACGAAATCCATCGTAATATGCTGCCACTTCCACTCCAGAATAGGAAGCGGTTGTAGCAGACCAGCCATACGATGGTGCTCAGCCTTCACCTGTTGGCATATCAAACACTTGGCAACGCTCCGTGCCACACTCCTCTTCATGCCAATCCACCAGTAATTCAGTCGAAGGTCCTTATACATCTTGGTGCCACCAGGATGTATAGAATAAGGCGAGCTATGAGCCTCGCTCAAAAGCTCCTCCCGAACATCTCCCGCAGGTACGCAGAGTCTGCTGCCGTACCGCAGCGAACCATCCTCATGAATCACAAACTCCGCTCGCAGCCCAGCTTCCACCTGCCTCCTGATCCTCTGCAACTTCGGATCTCCTGCATGTGTTGCCTTAATCCGATCCACGATCGTGGACTGAATCTGTAAATTCATGAAAGAATGAACCACACCAGGTAGGACAACCTCCAAATCCATCTCCTTCAGCTCCTGCTGAATCCTCCAATCGGCAGTATGCATCATAGCAATAGGAAGTCTACTTAAAGCATCGGGCACTACGTTCACCTTTCCCGGATGATACTGCAAATCAATCTCATAGTCAGCCATGAGTTCCAACCATCGCCTCAGACGCATGTTGAGCTCCTTCTGCGTGAATATATACTTCAAACTTTTGTGATCGGTGAAAATCTTTACGCTCTCACTCAGTAAGAAGTGCCTCCAAATCTTCAGTGCAAAGATCACCGCTGCCAACTCAAGATCGTGCGTCGGGTAATTCTTCTCGTGAGTTCTCAACTGACGAGAAGCATATGCGACCACGTGGCCATGCTGATGCAGAACGCATCCTAGGCCCTTCCCTGATGCATCACAATACACTTCGAAACCTCCACTTTGATCCGGTACTGCCAAAACTGGCGCCGTGGTCAACCTCGCCTTCAAGATACTGAAAGCTTCCTCACAAGCATCAGACCACAGAAACTCCACATCCTTCCTCGTCAGCTTCGTCATTGGCTCAGCAATCTTCGAGAAATCCTTGATGAACCGCCGATAATAGCCTGCTAAACCAAGGAAACTCCTGATGTCAGACGCTGACTGCAGAGTCGGCCAATCTCGAACTGCTCTGACCTTCTCCGGATCCACTGATATACAATCGCCGGACACCACGTGTCCCAGGAATGCGACTCTGTCCAGCCAGAACTCGCACTTGCCATACTTGGCATACAACTTGTGTCGCCTCAGCGTCTCCAACACTGTCCTCAGATGACAGCTGTGCTCCTCCTCCGACTTCGAGTAAATAAGAATGTCGTCAATGAAGATAACGACAAACTTATCCAGGAAGTCGTAGAAAATCAAGTTCATAAGGTTCATGGACACAGCTGGAGCATTGGTCACGCCGAAAGGCATCACCACAAACTCATAGTGCTCGTACTTCGTCCGGAAAGCTGTCTTCGGAATGTCATCATTCTTCACCTTCAGCTGATGATATCCGCTCCTCAAATCCAACTTCGAGAAAACTCTCGAACCTCCCAGCTGATCAAAAATGTCATCGATGCACGGCAGCGGATACTTATTCTTCACGGTGACAGCAGTCAACCCTCGATAGTCCACGCACATCCCGCGGGACCCATCCTTCTTCTTCACAAGCAACACAGGTGCACCCCACGGTGACACACTAGGGTGGATGAAACCCTTCTGCAACAGCTCATCCAACTGCTTCCGCAGCTCCTCAAGCTCTGCGGGAGCCATCCGATACGACACCTTCGATATCGGCTGCGCACCCGGCATCAGATCGATGGCAAACTCCAAAGCTCTGTCGGGTGGTAGACCCGAGATATCCTCCGGAAAGACGTCATCAAAGTCTCTGACAACCGCTGGTCGGTCGATCTCCATCTCCATCTGCAACGCTGCAACGATCGGCACCTCTGGCTTGGCCCGAAATCTGATGGGCCCAAGCGACTCATCTCTGCTGCGGAACTCGAACTCCGGATGGCCTGGAATCCAAAAAACCACTCTCTTGCTGTGACAATCGATCGAAGCGTGGAAATCTCCCAGCCAATCGATGCCCAGGACGACATCGAAATGTGGTAGATCGTGGACGATGAAATCTGCATATAACGCATGTCCACTGACAACAAGAGGAATCGATCGACATCCCATGTTCACAGTCACCACTCCGTTCCCAGTAGTGATGTCCCAACACTTAGGGAGTGTATGGGTAGGAATGGAGTGCTTTGTTATAAACCTCCGGGATAGAATGCACATGGATGCACCGGAGTCAAACAAAGCCAAAGCAGGGTGAGAGGACACAAGAATGGTGCCTAAGAAAACAAGGGGTCTAAGGTCAAACAATACTCTAACAATCAGACAAACAAACAACACTAACAAGGCTAGCAATACAATATAGTTATGAAAAAAGAACGACTATGTCAAGATGTTACCTGCAATCACTCCATCCAGCTCCTCGGTCTCAACAGCTGTCATAGTATAGGCCGGCCTCGGAGGCTGTACTGCTCGCTGATACATCTGTCGCTGTGGCACCAAGGGTGGTCCACGAACGGCAGGTCCTCTCTAAACTGGGGCAGGTGCCCTCATCTGCAACGGGGCTGGCGCTCCAACAGCAGTGTGGGCTCTAGGACAATCCTTCGCAGCATGCGAAGCATCTCCACAAAGTAGACACAGACCCAGCTTCCTCCTACAGTTGGTCTGAACATGTCCAGGCTTGCCACAGAAATGGCATGGACCCTTGCTCTGCTGCTGCACTGGTGCTCCAGGTCTCTTAAATGGCACAGTCTGGACTGGCCTCATCGTCGGCCTGGCAGGTGGCTGGTACTGCTCTATGGGGTGTTTCCCTCTGTCCTCTGGAGTGTCAGGCAGGTGCGAAATCGTCTCATGATTCTTCACAGCATCTAACACTTCCCTCATAGTCGAGAAACTAGCAGAAGACATGGAAGCCTGGACCTTCAGACGAAGTCCCTGTCGGAACCGCTCAGCTCGGTTCTCCTCCTTCTTCACCATGTGCGGAGCAAAACGGCTCAGCAACTCAAATTCAGCCTCGTATTCGTCGATCGTCATGTCCCTCTGATTCAGATCCACGAATCTACCCATCAACTCTCTCCTAGCTGCCTTGGTGAAGTACTTCTCCTTGAACATATGACGAAAAGGTCTTCCACTCTACAGGCTTCTGCAGACGCCTCTCTTCAATACGCCACCAGTTTCGGGCAATCTCAGTCAGCTGCATCTTCACGATCTCCACCCGAGTCTCATCTGGAATCTTGGCAGCAACCAACTTCTCCTCAGTGCTCTGGATCCACTCATCGGCACCCAGAGGTCCTTCCTTCCCAGAGAAGGTCTTCGGCTGAAGCTCGTTGAACTGCTTCACTCCTGGAGCAGCTCGCGGAGCAGGCGGAGGTGGAGGCAGTGCAACAGGTGGGGCCTGGGTAGCACGGGTGGTCTGCTGCACCAGCTGATGCTGCACCTCAAGCATCTCACGCATCACGCCAAGGAACTGACGGAACTCTCCGCCCTGGTCTTCCTGAATCCCATCTCCAGCGCTCCCCGATCTGTTATTACGTCGCCCTGCCATCCTATTGACAGAAAGACGTAGGTTAGACTCGTTCAATGTGTGAATATTAAGAGTGAATGTCCTTACTCTTACTGTTCTGTACTTACAGAAAGATTGGGACGTGGACCTGCATTGGCCACCACTAAAACCTGTCACGCTCCGCTTCCCAAAACAGCGGAGGCGAAGCGTGACTAGGCCCGCTTAGGCCAGAGCTAAGGAGCCCTGACCCAATAAGCGTCTGTGTGGTACCAAGACGAAGGTACAGGTCCCTGCATGTTAGTACAGAACAATAAAAGTAAAAGAAGAAAAAGAACATCACATTTTATTCCAACATATCAAAGGTACCAAGTCTCAACGGCCGAAGGGCTACAACAGCAGAAAAGGTAAATCTAATGGTGCAAGTACCCAACCTAGACAAGAAACAAAAAGGTGCTACGCACCCAACTAAAAGTAATGTACGTCTCCGGAAACTGCAACGAGGAGTCTCTAGCTCTGGTCCTCCTCAGGGTCGTACTCAGGATCGACGCTCTCTGGCTCCACGTCAGCTGGCAGGTCAGTCTCCTCAACGTACTCTGGCTCAATCCCTGACGTACAGCACCAAAAGAAGGAACTGTACGTCAGGTAAGGTCTACAGGGGGTAGTTTCCATGAATTCCCCTTACATTTTTGATTGGTTTGAGCAAACAGCTACTGCGAATAACGTGGTTGATGAATTTTACTATTTCTGGATGTCCCAGCTATCTGCCAATCCGGGTATCAAACGATTGAAATCTTAGCTCCTACGACATCGATCGTGCATCACCATCGCTTTCCTTATGAAAACTGTAATAATCCACTCACGGGTACAATACACAAGCAATTCCTGAGGTGAACGATTTCTCGGACTTACAAGGATTTGGTAGGCATGTTGAGTAAATAAAAGGCCAAATGAAGAGTGTCTGATGTTTCTATGTGAAGGGTATGTAGTTTTTATGACTTTCCATGAGATTTCGATTGGGATGACTGCACGGTTGCTGTGAATAGCAGGGTCGAATAATTTTTACTATTTCTGGTAACCAAGCTATCGGCCAATCCGGGCATTAAACGACCGAAATCTTGGCTCCTATGAAATCGATAGTCCATCACCATCACTTTCCATGGGAAAACTATAAGAATCCACTCACAGGTTCAATACACAAGCAATTGCCACTGTTAACTATTTCTCCGACTCGCACGGATTTCCCTGACATTTTGCGTAAATTGGAGTCAAATGAGGAGCGTCCTTGGTTTCTATTTGAAGAGGAGATAGTTTCCATGACTTTCCATGAGATTTTGATTGGTTTGATCAAACAGTTGCAACGAATAACGGGGTTGATGAATATTACTATTTCTGGCAGCCTAAACTACCGGCATATCCGGTCATCAAACGACATAAATCTTGGCTCCAACGACTTTGATGAGGCCAAATAAGAGGCCAAATGAGGAGCGTCTGCTATTTCTATGTGAAGATGAGGTAGTTTCCATGACTTCCCTTGAGTTGATTGGTTTGACCAAACGGTTGCCGCGCATAACGTTGTTGATGAATTTTACTATTTCTTGATTCCCTAGCTATCGGCCAATCCAGGTATCAAACATTCGAAATCTTGGCTCCTACAACATCGATTGTGCATCACCATTTCTTTTCATGTGAAAACAATAATAATCCACTCACGGGTTCAATACACAAGCAATTTCCGCAATGAACGATTTTTGGGACTCGCGAGGATTTTGCTAGCGTTTTGGGTAACTAAGAGGCCAAATGCGAAGCGTCTGCTATTTATATGTAAAGGGGAGGTAGTTTCGATTGAAATTTTGATTGGGATGACCCCAAGGTTGTTGCGAATTGTTGGGTTGAAGAATTTTAGTATTTCTGGTAACCCAGCTATCGGCCAATCCGGGCATTAAGGGACCGAAATCTTGGCTCCTATGAAATCGATAGTCCATCACCATCGCCTTCTATGGAAAAACCATAAGAATCCACTCACATGTTCAATACACAAGCAATTGCCACTGTTAACGATTTCTCAGACTCGTTCGGATTGCCCTGGCATTTTGGATAAATTGGAGCCAAATGAGGAGCGTCCGTGGTTTCTATGTGAAGAGGAGATAGTTTCCATGAGATTTTGATTGGTTTGATCAAATGGTTGCAACGAATACCGGGGTTGATGAATATTACTATTTCTGGCAACAAAATCTACCGGCTTATCCGATCGTCAAAAGACCTAAATCATGGCTCCAACAACATCAGTAGTGCACTAACATCGCTTTCCATATGAAAACTATACGAATCCACTCACGGGTTCAATACACAAGCAATTGCCACGGTGAATAATTTCTGGGAAACACACGAATTTTGCTGGCGTTTTGGGAAAATATAAGGCCAAATGATGAACGTCAGCTGTTTCTATGCGAAGGGGATGTATTTTCAATGATTTGCCATGAGATTTTGATTGGGATAACCCCACGGTTACTGCAAATAGCGGGATTGAAGAATT
Source organism: Scilla litardierei (assembly GCA_030789695.1). Lineage (NCBI taxonomy): Eukaryota > Viridiplantae > Streptophyta > Magnoliopsida > Asparagales > Asparagaceae > Scilla > Scilla litardierei. The sequence continues at coordinate 67,768,922 of CM061137.1, read as the reverse complement.
TTACTATTTCTGGCAGCCCCAGCTATTGGCCAATCTGGGCATCAAACGGCCGAAATCTTGGCCCCTATGAAATCGATATTGCATCACAATCATTTTCCATCGTGAAACTATAAGAATCCCCTCACGGGTTCAATACACAAGCAATTGCCACTGTTAACGACTCCTTCGACTCGGACGGATTTCGCATCCGTTATTGGGGAAATAAGCGGCCAACTGTGGTTCGTCCATGGTTTCTATGTGAAGAGCAGGTGGTTTTCTTGACTTCCCATGAGATTTCGATTGATATGGTCACACGGTTACTGCAAATAGAGTGGTTGACGAATTTTACTATTTCTGGGAGCACCAGCTATCGGCCAATCCGGGCATCAAACGACCGAAATATTGGATCCTACGACATCGATAGTGCATCACCTTCGCTTTCCATGTGAAAACTAGAATAATCCACTCACTGGTTCAAAACACAAGCAATTTCCAAGGTGAACACTTTTTGGGACTCGCACAGATTTTGCCGGCGTTTTAGGTAAATAAGAGTCCAAATGAGGAGCGTCCGATGTTTCTTTGTGAATATGAGGTAGTTTCCATGACTTCCCATGAGATTTTGATTGGTTTGACCAAACGGTTGTCGCGAATAACGCGGTTAATGAATTTTACTATTTCTCAATGCCCTTGCTATCCGCCAATCCGGGTATCAAACGTTTGAAATCTTGGCTCCTACGATATCGATCATGCATCAACATCGCTTTCCATGTGAAATCTATAATACTCTACTCACGGGTTCACTACACAAGCAATTCCTGCAGTGAACGATTCCTGGGACTCGCAAGGATTTTGCAGTCATTTTGGTTAACTAAGAGGCCAAATACGGAGCGACTGCTTTTTTTTATGTGAAGGGGAGGTAGTTTTCTTGACTTCCAATGAGATTTCGATTGATATGATCACACGATTACTGCGAATAGAGTGGTTGACGAATTTTACTATTTCTGGCAGCACCAGCATTAGGCCAATCCGGGCATCAAACGATCGAAATATTGGTTCCTACGACATCGATAGTGCATCACCATCGCTTTCCATTTGAAAAATATAATAATCCACACACGGGTTCAATACACAAGCAATTGCCAAGGTGAACAATTTTTGGGACTCGCAGGGATTTTGCCAGCATTTTAGGTAAATAAAAGGTCAAATGAGGAGCGTCCACTGTTTCTATGTGAACATGAGGAGTTTCCATGACTTCCCATGAGATTTTAATTGGTTTGACCAAACATTTGCCGTGAATAACCTGGTTGATGAATTTTACTATTTCTTGATGCCCTGGCTATCGGCCAATCCGAGTATCAAACGTTTGAAATATGGGCTCCCAAGACATCGATCGTGCATCACCATCCCTTTCCATGTGAAAACTATAATAATCTACTCACGGGTTCAATACATAAGCAATTCCCGTGGTGAACGATTTCTGGGACTCGCAAGGATTTTGCAGGCATTTTGGGTAACTAAGAAGCCAAATACGGAGCGTATGCTGTTTTTATGTGAAGGGGAGGTAGTTTTTATGACTTTCCTTGATATTTCGATTGGGATGACCCCACGATTGCTGCGAATAGCAAGGTCGAAGAATTTTATTATTTCTGGTAACCCAACTATCTGCCAATCCGGGCATTAAAGGACCGAAATCTTGGTTCCTATGAAATCGATAGTCCATCAGCATCACTTTCCATGGGAAAACTATAAGAATCCACTCACCGGTTCAATACACAAGCAATTGCCACTGTTAACGATTTCTCGGACTCGCACGGATTTCGCTGGCATTTTGCGTAAATTTGAGCCAAATGAGGAGCGTCCGTGGTTTCTATTTGAAGAGGAGATAGTTTCCATGACTTTCCATGAGATTTTGATAGGTTTGATCAAACGTTTGCAGCGAAATAACGGGGTTGATGAATATTACTATCTTTGGCAGCCCAAGCTATCGGCTTATCCGGTCATCAAACGAACTAAATCTTGGCTCCAACGACATCGATTGCGCATCACCATCGCGTTCCATATGAAAAATATAATAATCCACTAACGGGTTCAATGCACAAGCAATTGCCGCGATGAACAATATCTTGGAAACACATGGATTTTGCAAGTGTTTTGGGAACATATGAGGCCAAATGAGGAGCGTCAGCAGTTTCTATGTGAAGGGGATGTAGTTCCATGATTTTCCATGAGATTTCAATTGGGATGATCCCATGGTTGCTGCAAATAGCGGGGTTGAAGAATTTTACTATTTCTGGCAGCCCCAGCTATCGGCCAATCCGGGCATCAAACGACCAAAATCTTGGCCCCGATGAAATCGATATTGCATCACCATCGTTTTCCATAGGAAAATTATAAGAATCTACTCACGGGTTCAATACACAAGCAATTGCCACGGTTAACGACTTCTTTGACTCGCACGGATTTCACAGCCGTTATTGGGGAAATAAGCGGGCAAATGCGATTCGTCCCTGGTTTCTATATGAAGATGAGGTAGTTTTCTTGACTTCCCATGAGATTTCGGTTGATATGACCACACAGTTACTGTGAATAGAGTGGTTGATGAATTTTACTATTTCTGGCAGCACCAGCTATCGGCTAATCCGGGCATCAAACGACAGATATCTTGGCTCCTACGATATCGATAGTGCATCACCATCACTTTCTATGTGAAATATATAATAATCCATCACGGGTTCAATACGCAAGCAATTGCCAAGGTGAACAATTTTTGGGACTCGCACGAATTTTGTGGACGTTTTAGGTAAATAAGAGGCCAAATGAGGAGCGTCCGCTGTTTCTATGTGAAGATGAGGTAGTTTCCATGACTTCCCTTGAGATTTCGATTGGAATGACCCCACAATTGCTGCGAATAGCGTGATTGGAGAATTTTACTGTTTCTTGAAGTCTCTGCTATTGGCCAATCCGGGCATCAAACGATCGAAATCCTGGCTCCTATGAAATAGAGTGTACATCACCATCACTTTCCATAGGAAAACCATACGAATCCATTCACGGGTTCAATACACAATCAATTGCTACGATTAACGATTTCTGGGACTCGCACGGATTTTACAGCCTTTATTAGGGATAGAAGCCAAATGTGATGCGTCCGTGTTTTTTTGTGTGAAGAGAAGGTAGTTTTCTTGACTTCCCTTAAGATTTCGATTGATATGACGACACGGTTACTGTGAATAGCGTGGTTGAAGAATTTAAGAATTTCTGGAAGCGCCAGCTATTGGCCGATCTGGGCTTCAAACGACGAAATCTTGGCTCCTACGACATCGATAGTTCATCCCCCTCACTTTCCATGTTAAAACAATAATAATCCACTCACGAGTTCAATACACAAGCAATTACCGCGGTGAACGATTTCTGTGACTCCCAAGGATTTTGCAGGCGTTTTGGGTAAATAAGAGGACAAATGAGGAGCGTCCGATGTTTCTAAGTGATGGAATGGTAGTTTTTAATACTTCCCATGAGATTTCGATTGGGATGACCCCACATTTGCTGCGAATAATGGGGTTGAAGAATTTTACTATTTTTGGTAACTCAGCTATCGGCCAATTCAGGCATCAAACGACCAAAATCTTGGCTCCTATGAAATCGGTCGGGCATCACCATCGCTTTCCAAGGTAAAACCATAACAATCCACTCACAGGTTCAATATACAAGTTTTTGCCCGAGTTGTTGGACTCGCACGGATTCGCAGGCATTTAGGGTAAATAGGAGATAAAGGAGGAGCGTCCGTGGTTTCTATGTGAGGAGAAGATAGTTCCCATGACTTCCCATGAGATTTGGATTGGTTTGATCATACAGTTGCCACAAATAACGGAGTTGAAGAATTTTACTATTTCTGGCAACCTCAGCTTGAAATTTCTTTGATGTCACTTGCTAACCTCATCGTATTAGTCATGTTTGCTCCCGCATCAGAAGGGGAGGTAGTTTTTATGACTTCCCATGAGATTTCGATTGGGATGACCCCAAGGTTGCTGCAAATAGCGGGGTTGAAGAATTTTACTATTTCTGGTAACCCAGCTATCGACCAATCCGGGCATCAAACGACCGAAATCTTGGCTCCTATGAAATTGATAGTGCATCACCATCGCTTTCCATGGGAAAACTATAAGAATCCACTCACAGGTTCAATACTCAAGCAATTGCCACGGTTAACGATTTCGGGGACTCGCACGGATTTCGCAGGTATTTAGGGTAAATATGAGACCTAAGGAGGAGCATCTGTGGTTTCTATGTGAAGAGGAGATAGTTTTCATGACTTCCCATGAGATTTTGATTGGTTTGATCATACGGTTGCTGCGGATAACGAGGTTGACGAATTTTACTATTTTTGGCAGCCCCAGCTATCGGCTAATTCGGTTATCAAATGAACGAAATCTTGGCTCCAACGACATCGATATTGCATCCACATCGCTTTCCATATGAAACCTATAATAATCCACTCTCGGGTTCAATACACAAGCAATTGCCACGGTGAACAATTTTAGGGAAACACATGGATTTTGCAGGTGTTTTGGGAAAATATGAGGCCAAATGAGAAGCGTCAGCTGCTTCTATGTGAAGAGGATGTAGTTTCCATGATTTCCCGTTAGATTTCGATTGGGATGACCACACGATTACAGTGAACAGCGAGTTGGACGAATTTAACTATTTCTGGCAGCACCAGCTATTGGCCAATCCGGACATCAAACGATAGAAATCTTGGCTCCTACGACATCGATAATGCATCAACATCACTTTCCAAGTGAAAACAATAATAATGCACTCACGGGTTCAATACACAAGCAATTGCCATGGTGAACGATTTCTAGGACTCGCCCGGATTTGGCCGGTGTTTTGGGTTAATAAGAGGGCAAATAAGGAGTGTCCGCTGTTTCTATGTGAAGAGGATGTAGTTTCCCATGACTTTCCATGAGATTTCGATTAGGATGACCCCACGGTTGTTGCAAACAACGGTGTTAAAGAATTTTACTATTTATGGCAGCATTAGTATCAGCCAATCTAGTCAAGTCCAGGTACCCCGCCAACCATGCTGCCGATCATCGCGAGACCTTCGAGCAGCTGCAAAGGCGCAACATCCGGCTTAATCCCACCAAATGCACGTTCGGGGTGAGGTCTGGAAAATTCCTGGACTTCATGATCACCAACCATGGCAGTGATGCCAACCTCGACAAGATCGAGGCCCTGGTCAACATGAGGGAGCCGAGGATGATTAAAGAACTGCAGAGGCTGAACGGGCGGATCGCTGCTCTGGGGCGCTTCCTGTCCAAATCCACTTGAGAGATCTCTCACATTCTTTAGGACCCTGAGGAAGGCTCTCGCCGAACCCGCCGAGAAGAGGAAAGCTGTGGAGTGGGACGAGAACTGTGCCTGAGCTTTCGCCGAGCTAAAGGAATACCTCTGTAGACCCACACTCCTCTCCAAGCCCAGGGAGGGGGAACCGCTGAGCCTTTACTTAGCCAGCACCGAAGAAGCGGTGACGACGGGGTGCAAAGGCCGATATACTATACCACCCGAATCCTGAGAGATGCGGAGGGTCAATACAGCCCCATAGTGAAACTTGCCTACGCCCTTGTGCTCTTGGTGCATCGACAATGCCGCTACTTTCAAGCCCACACGATCCTGGTCCTAACCGACTCCCAGCTCGATCGAAATCTTAAGAGGTTTGATCGGATGGGGAGGATGATGAATTGAGTAGTAGAGCTAAGCGAGTTCGACCTCCGATAAAAACCGCATACCACCATCAAGGGACATGCACTGGCGGACTTCATCGCCGAATGCACCACCAATGGGGGAGTGCCCCGAGGACAGGGACCCGAACATGGTAATGCCTCAACCTTTGTATTTCATTTTAGCTAGCGTCGTTCAACCAAGGGACAGAGATGCATGGGTAGTCCACGTGGATGGTTCGGCGACCCGGGCTAGGAGCAAAGCCGGCATCGTCATCCGAAACCCCGATGGACACATCGTCGAGTATGCACTCCGGTTCGAGTTCCTGGCCACCAACAACGTGGCCGAGTACGAGGCTGCAATCAATGGCCTGAAGCTAGCTCGGGCCCTGTGAGCAGACTCCATACGCCTCCTTAGCGACTCCAAACTCATCATCAACCAACTGCAAGGGGATTACGGGGCTCGGGAGGAGGTGATGCAACGCAATATGGCCTCGGCCAAGACCAAGCTGTCCAGGTTCAAACACGCTGAGACCCTCCACCTGTCGCAGTTGGAGAACGCCTGCACCGACGCCCTCTCTAAGCTGGATTCCTCTTCTCTTAAGTGAGTTCGGTCGTGCCATCTAAGTCAAGCACCTCTGAACCTCCAGTATGGAGGTGAGAGAGCTAATGGCCATCGACACAGAGTGCACCTGAATGGATCCAATTGTACGGTACCTGTCCACATGAGAAGTCCCGACTGACCAGGACGAACGACGTGCACTGGAATGTAAAGCCCTCTGGTATGTGCTCCATGATGGGGTCATGTACAGAAGGTACTGGACAAAGACTAATGTCATCCCATACCTCAAGTGCCTCGGGCCGCAAGATGTCGACTACTTCATCTGGGAGGTCCACGAAGGGATCTGCGGGAATCACCACAGGGGCAGGACGGTCGCCATGAAGATCTTGAGGCAAGGTTACTACTGGCCGACCTTGGTCAAGGACTCGACTGAGCACGTTCAGAAGTGTTCGGAATGCTAACGGTTCGCTAGGCTTGGCTCGTCTCCCCGTCGGATCTCGTCCAGATAATCAGCCACATCCCATTCGCCAAGTGGGTTCTGGACATCCTCAGGCCCTTCACCTCCGGAAGAGGACAGAGGAAGTACCTGATCGTGGCGGTGGATTACTTCACCAAATGGATCGAGGCCGAGCCGCTGGCCACCATCACCTGGAAGAAAGCAAAGGACTTCGTATGGAACTCAATCATCTCCATGTTCGGGATTCCTCGGTCTATCGTCACTGATAATGGGAAACAGTTCGATTGCGCAGGATTCAAAGATTTCTACGGGCAGTGGAAGATCAAACTTCTGTTTGCCTCCATGGCACACCCCCAAACTAATGGGACTGCTGAAGCCGCAAACAAATGCATCATCGAGCCACTATGCAAGAAAGTGATGGAGGCAGAGGGGAAATGGCCGAAAGAACTCCCTTGGATACTCTGGTCATACCAGACGACCCATAAGGAAGCCACCGGAGAGACCCCCTTCATGCTCGGTTATGGTGTCGAAGCGGTTGTGCCCGTTGAGGTGGCAAGGAATCCCTCCGCCTCAGACACTTTGACGAAGAGAGAAACTCGGAAGGTTTGGAGCTCAACTTAGAGCTAGTGGACGAACGGCGTGTTGAGTATTGGAATTCTCCCTACTTGGTGTTAATGAGCAAACATAAATACTTGTGACTAATCCCCTATTTTGCAGTTAATCAATTGCCTAAGCCCAATATGAAGATCTACTTGCAATGGATGACACTCAAAGATCATTGAAAGCAAATGACATGGATTGGATGATCGTAGAAGATGATTGAAGCTCCATGAAGACTTCAAGCTCATACGTTGGATAGAAAAGAGAGTTCGTCAATGTAAATTTCTTTTATCTCTTCTAGTATGTAGCTTATAAGTAGAATATTGTTGGAGCACACACACATTTTCATTCCAGTTTTAGGACACCATTAGATCAATCGTCCTTAGACTCCAATTCATTTATATATTGATTGTGTGTGTATTATTTATAACAGTCGACTGGTGACTGGTGAACGTTTTACATTCGCTTGTCTCAAAAACAGTCGACTGTGTTATGTTCTACACTCGCCTATTATGCACAAACTTTTACAGTCTAGTTTTGGGCTTCTCTGTTTTATTTCCCACAGGCGACTCATGGATGATCCACAGGCGCCTGTCCAAGTGACAGTCGACTGTGTTTTGTTTATCAGTCGCCTGTCTATTCTTAGCCCAAAGTCTTTTTCTCTGATTACTCTGGCCAGTCGACTTATGTTGGATTTACAGTCGAGTGTCCAATGGAACAGTCGACTGTCAATGCTGCATCAGTCGTCTGTCTGTGAGCCAATTTGTTGACTCAACTCTCTGGAAAATCTCAGGGTTTTGACAGTTGTCTGTATAAGGAATTATAGTCGCTGTTCTGATTAACAATCAACTGTCCTCTCCTCATCAGTCGCCTGTCCTGTTATCTCAGATATTTTCCAGAATTCTTCAACTTACCCATCTTACAGCCAGTCGCATGTAGTGGGATTTACAGTCGCATGTTGGTTCAACAGTCGACTGTCTGCGTGGTAAGTTACCGTTATGAATTTTCACCTACCCGATCTGACTGTGCAACAATCGACTGTGGTTTTCTCAACAGTCGATTGTCGCAAGCGCAGATTCTATCCGTTGAGAGTTTTCTCACGGATTCCAAAAGGGGTTTTGCTAATTCTGTTTTAAGGATTTGAGAAACCTATATAAGGAGCATCTACTGTTCCATTGAGATGTTACTCATTTCATTGCAAAATCTTTCAAGCTTTCATTCTCAAGATCAAAGTTCTCAAATCCAAAAGCCCTAAGAATTCAAATCTTTGATCTCTTGCTCTCCAACCTAGAGCCAAAGAGATATCTTCTAGGCATTTGGTGCAATCAAGAGAAAGTGATTTTCCTCTCTTCCAAGAGAGTCTTCAACACACAACACACTTCTCCTTCAAGTTCTACTTCAAGGCATAGATGATTGTAAGTGTTGCTTTCATATTTCATAACTTTCGTTATTTGAATTTGCTCTCGGGTTGTGAGAGTGGTTTGATTGCTCCCTAGTTGTGGGAGTCAAGGACAACCAATTGTATTTTGATTTCATTTTTAAGGTTGCTACAAGTGGGTTTTAAGGAAACCTCAAATTAGGGTTCTAACTTGAGTATCCGATTGTTAACCGGGTGGAAGGGACGTAGGATTACCGGGAACAAGTCAGAAAGTGACTTGGGTAATCCGAACCATTGAAACATCTTTGTGTTTGCTTGTGTTTCATTTTGGGGTTAATTTCTATTCCGCACTATTTTGTTGGTTAGCATTTAAATTGGTATAATTATCGTTTTAAATTGCATAAACACTATTCAACCCCCTTCTAGTGTTTTCCCCATAGTCAGGATCCTTACAATTGGTATCAGAGCGCAAGGTTATAGCTATGGCATCCAACAACAATAACGTTCCTCCACCTCCTTCGTACAAAAATCACGATCGTGATGGAGCGTCCACTCTTTTCGAAGGTCAATCAACGGTGCGTCCTCCTCGTTTCAATGGCACAAACTTCGGTTATTGGAAATACCGGATGGAGACGTTCCTAAGGAGTGCTTCACTGTAGAGAACCCTCCACAAGGAATACGTCGAGCCCACCAAAGAGGATTTTGAAAAATGGACGACTTCCGAGAAGTCCCCCGAAGTCAATAACGCAAAAGTAATGAACGCTCTTCATTGTGCGTTGGACCCGAATGAGTTCAACAAGATATGCACATGTAAGAGTGCATATCAAATTTGGAACCATCTCGCCGTTAGCCATGAGGGAACGAACAAGGTAAAACTTTTCAAACTCTATGTTGTCGTGCAAAACTTCGAAATGTTTCATATGCAGGAAAATGAGAGCATTGCATCGATGTATGGACGTTTTACCGATATCACAAATGAATTGGAAGTTCTTGGCCAAACATACACTGAACCAGATAAGGTAAGAAAGATCATAATGGGAATGACCTCCAAATGGGAAAGAAGAGCTATCGCCATCGAGGAGATCAACGACCTGAAGACCTACACAGTTGTGAATCTTATTAGGACTCTCATGTCTTACAAAGTAAGACGGGAGAACCGATTAAAGATTCGAGCTATGATGAATCCTTCGAAGGCCAAGAAGAAAGCTTTGACATTCAACGCCAATTCATCATCCTCCAAGAGTGAAGATTCAGAAGATGAGATGGACTTGGGTGAAATGGCCCAAATGGCGAAGAAGTTCCAACGCTTCTTTCGCAAAGGTAAATTTCCCTCTAACAAACGATTTGAGTCTACTAATAATACTTCCTCTCTTTACTTTAAGTGTAATAAGCCAGGGTACATCAAGAAGGATTGCCCAATGCAAAGAAACAAAGAGAAGTGGAAGGCTCCGAAGTACCACAAGTCCGACAAGAACAAGAGAGATAAGAAGAAAGGACTCGTCGGTACATTCGATGACTCTAGTGGAGATTCATCAAGTGATTCCGATGATGAGAAGGGTGAGAGTGCCCACATGTGTTTCATGGCCCGAGAAGATCCACTCTCCGATGAGAGTGATTCCGACATGGATGATACCGAGGTAACAATGGATGAATTACACATTGCTAATAAAGAATTATTTGCTAAGTATCAATCTCTAATGTTTAGATATACTAACTTAAAGAAATTGAATGTTAGCAATTCATCCATTATCAACAATGACACCATTGTTGATACCTTAACTCTTGAGAAAGCGAATTTAGCTTCTCCAAATGTCACCTTGAGAAATGAGGTGAATGCCCTCAAATCTCAACTAGATCAAACACATCCTAAGGATAATAGTGATCTAGTTACACGACACACACAATTGGGTTTAGAGAATGATTCTCTTAAAACTCAAGTGCACGAGCTCAAAGCACGGGTGTCCACCTTGGATACCGATATTTCTTCTCTTAAGGAGAAATATGAGCTCATGTCCTCCCGTATTGTGAGATTCAATAAGGGAAAAGGACAATTGGACGATTTGCTAGCAAACCAATTTCCGGCCACACATCGTGTTGGTCTTGGCTTTGTGAATGCAAATGCATCTGATGCTCGTACTTCCTATAGTTGTGTCACTATAGACTTTGTGAGGCTATCCTCCAGTGCATCCACAAGTGGTGTCAAAGACACTATAGGTAGCAATCCTATCAAGAAATTCACCACTTCACCGTCTCTTCCCTTTGGCATGAAACCCACTAAGGGTGGAGACCAAAAGCGAAGCCATGCTTACATGTACACCAACACTCATCCACGTAGAAAACCTCCTACTTCACAAGTGGATAATCATGACACTTTCTATGCTCCACACCCACGGACACGTACAAATCCACACATGAGAAATACTCATGTACGTGCTCCTATACACCCATATGCACATACGCATCATTCTTACATATATGCACAACCTCCTCATGTCATGCATGACCCATATGTTTCATACAACAGCATGTTTTCAAGCATACATATCATCCTCGTATGTCCAATGCATATCCACCACCTCATTTTTATGCTAGAAACCATGTTCCTAAGAAGCATGCACCACATAGAAATATAACAAGTATGCATGCAACTAGGAAAAGGACTCCCAAAATTTAACACCATTTGGGGTCCTAAGAACACTAGCCTAAATGATAGGAATGCATATGTTGATTCTTATTTTCATAATGTTATTAAGAATAATAATTATGTTGGAAAGCGAAAGTCCACTTGGACTTGGCTTCCAAAGAGCTAATCCCCTTGGACCCAACAAACATTGGGTACCATGAGCTTATGGTATATTATGTAGATATTTAAGATAAAGAAGAAGAGCAATAAAGGTCAAACTAGTTCTAAAAGGAAATGATGGATTCTCGACAGTGGTTGCTCCAAACATATGACGGGAGATCACTCATTACTCTCAAAAGTGATTAGCATGGTGTAACGGTCACTTTTGGAGGTAACCAAAAGGGAACCATCATTGGAGTAGGTATTGTCGGTAACCCGTCAAAACCCTTAATTACTAATGTATTTCTTGTTAGTGGTTTATGTCACAATCTCATTTCCATTAGTCAACTTTGTGACAAATGTTACAAGGTTAACTTTGGAGAAGGATTGTGTAAAATTGTTGATTCTAACTCACATGTTTTATTTATCAGTATTAGGGGTAAAAATATTTTATTTGAGCTTGCCTAAAACCATAGAACATTGCTTAGTTGCTAATTAAGTGAACAACTATTATGGCATCGCCGTTTTGGTCATATTCACTTCAAGCACTTATATAAGTTAGCTAAGCATGATCTAGTCAAAGGTTTTCCTAAAATCGCTTTTAGTAAGAAAAACTTTTGTGATTCGTGTCAAAGAGGTAAACTTAGTAAATCATCTTTTAAGCTTAAAGAAGGCATTACTTCTAAGAGGCCCCTAGAACTTCTTCATCTAGATTTGTTTGGGCCTCTTTAGGCAATGCTCATTATGGATTAGTTGTCGTTGACGACTTCTCTAGTTTTACTTGTGTTTCATTCTTAACTAATAAGAATGAAGATTTTGAAGAGTTTACCATATTTGCAAAGAAAATTCAGAATTTCTTAGAATCCACCATTATCACTATCCGTAGTGATCAAGGAAGAGAATTTGAGAATGAATCTTTTAAAAAGTTTTGTGCTGACACCGGGATAACTCACAACTTTTTCTTCTCTCGGGCACCACCACAAAATGGTGTCGTAGAGAGAAAGAATAGGACTCTTATTGAGTGTGCTCGTACTATACTCCATGATAGTCATCTTGGACTACAATTTTGGGCAGAGGCGGTGCACAACATGTTATGTGCTCAATAGGATCCTAGTGAGACCTCGAACGAACAAAACTTGTTTTGAGTTGTTTTATAACAAAAAGCCTCAAGTTAAATATTTTCGTGTTTTTGTTTCAAAATGTTTTATCAAGAACATTTTTGGTAATTTAGATAAATTTGAGCCAAGATCCGATGAAGGAATTTTTGTTGGATATTCCACACGTAGTAAAGGCTATCGGATATACAACAAAACTTCTTCAACAATCAAGGAATCACTACATGTATCATTTTATGAAGATTTTGATTTTCCTCATGTTGATGATGATAGTGTAGATGCTATTTGTGATTCTCTTAATAATGTTAATATTAATGATTCGATTATTGAGACTAACACTACTAATGAGATTGTTGAAGATGTTCCAAGTGATGCAGGAATACCCAAAGCTTACCCAACCGTTCACAACCATCCACATGACCAAATTATTGGAGATATTGGTGTGGGTGTTCGAACGAGGTCAAGAATTGAAGAATTCTCTCTTTGCGCATTTGTCTCTACCATTGAGACAAAGAACATCCAAGAAGCTTGTGAGGATAGCTCTTGGATAGTGGCAATGGAAGAAGAACTAATGCAATTCGAGAGAAATGAAGTTTGGGAGCTCGTTCCTCTTCTAAGTGGTCACTAAGTTATTGGAACCAAATGGATCTTCAAGAACAAGACCGATGAGAATGAGGTAATCACAAGAAACAAAGTAAGGTTAGTAGCTCAAGGCTATCAGTAAGAGGAAGGTATTGATTTCGAAGAATCCTTTGCTCCCGTAGCTAGATTAGAAGCTATTAGATTGCTTTTATCTTTTGCATCCCATAAGAATTTCAAACTATTTCAAATGGATGTTAAAAGTGCATTTTAAATGGGATTGTCTATGAAGAAGTATATGTTTCTCAACCTCCCGGTTTCATTCATGAAAAATTTTCAAACCATGTTTCCAAACTTAAGAAAGCGTTGTGTGGGTTGAGATAAGCTCCCAGAGCTTGGTATGATCTACTCAAGACCGTTCTTTTGGATTTAGGTTTTAAAATGGGAGAAGTTGATTCAACATTTTTCATTAAAGATTATGAAAATGACATCCTTTTGATTCAAATTTATGTAGACGATATAATATTTGGTTCTACTAACTTTAATCTTTGTCAAGAATTTCTATGTCTATGAAGGATGTATTCGAGATGAGCCACATGGGAGAGCTCACTTACTTCCTTGGACTACAAATTCGACAAATGAAGGATGAGACTTTCATACATCAAACAGAGTATATAGGGGAGCTTATTAAGCGATTCGGGATGGAATCATCTTTAAGCAAAAGGTCTCCCATGAGTACGACAACCCATCTACACAAGGATGAGAACGGAAAAGATGTAGACGTTCGTCTATATCGAGGTATGATCGATAGCTTACTTTATTTAACTGCTACTAGGCCCGATATCATGTTTTCTGTATGCTTGTGTGTTAGATATCAAGCTAGACCTAAAGAGTCACACTTGATTGCGGTTAAATGAATATTTCGTTATCTCAATCAGTCACTAGAATATGAGTTACTTTACCCCTAAATCTATCACATATGAGTTAATCTCATATAGTGATACCGACTTTGCCGGATGCAAGTCCGATAGGAAAAGTACTAGTGGCACGTGCCATTTTCTAGGAAATTCATTAGTTTCTTATTTTTTCAAGAAACAGAACTCGGTATCTTTTTCCACGACTGAAGCGAAATATATTGCCGCGGGTCTTGCATGTGCACAAGTCCGTTGGATGAGACACTCTCTTAGAGACTATGGTGTCAATTGTGATACTTGTTCTATCATGGTTGATAACGAAAGTGCTATATGTCTTTCCAAGAACCCGGTACATCACTCCCGTACCAAACACATAGATGTGAGACACCATTTTATCAATGATCATGTAGCTAAGAAGGACATCATCTTAGAGTACATTTAAACCCAAAAACAAATTGCCGACATCTTCACAAAACCTTTTAAAGAAGATTCATTTGTGAGGTTGCGTGGAGAATTAGGGATTATGGATGAATCTGAGATTTAGGTCATCTTATTTATTTTGTTAACATTTTTTTACTCATATCATCTTGTTGCCTCTCTTCGTTTGATATATCATATATTTGTTTTAAGAAAGCAATTGAGATTTCTTCGATTAAATGAGTTTTGAGAATGCTTTTAGAGATTTGTGTTATAAATGATGTATCGTTTTACATTGATTTTATGATGAGTTTGTGATTAGAGTATAGGTCCTAGGGTGAGTGTTCATATTCTCGGGATTTTTATCTCACTGTGCATTTTTGGACCAGGACAGACAACTGTCCTTCCTTCGACAGTCGACTGCCCTACTATAACTTCTCTGTCTGCAGTGTATCTTTCGTACAGACGACTAGTGACAGATTTACAGTCGACTGTTGTTTCAACAGGCGACTCATTTTGGTCATCAGGCGCCTGTATTTTCTGTCAAAATTCGTCAGTACTCTCTGTCTTTTTGATGAATTTTATTGATTATCAGTCAGTCGACTGATGCGTATACTACAGTTGACTGTTCCACGGACAAGCGACTATATGTTACTTAACAGTCGACTGTCTATCATCCTAAGCTTATTTCTTATCACTTCAGCCAGTCGACTGACTTTTGTTCATCAGTTGACTATCTCCTGTTGTGGCGGTTCACTGTTTCGATCTGAGTTGTCAATTCTTTGATCCACCGGTCCAGATTAATTCTTCCCTTCCTTATATACATCGAGACAGTTCTTTTCGACCCACGTTTTCTCTCTCCTCCGATTGAAACCGTTCGTCTTCCCGCTCATTTCCACAGCCGTCGATCTCCTCCTCGCCGCTTGTCGATTGCTTCTTCGTTGTCTCTTCGTGTCTTTCGACAAGGTCTGATTCTCCCTCTATTCTCTCTCTCGTGCGATTGTCTTTTGATTACATCTCTTGTCGATCTTCAACTCTTTCGATTGACTGTTCTATGGCTCCCAAGACTAAGGCAAAGGGAAAGATCATGGCCTCTAAGCATCCTAGGGCTCCTAAGCCTACCATCGCCAAGAACAAGAAACCCTATAAGGCCCGATCCAAACAAGCCGAATCTCCCTCTCATTCTACTTTGCAGGGTTTTTCTCCTTCTGGGTCTTTTTCTTCTGACACTGAGCCCCTGATCAAGCGTCAGCGCAAGCCCATTGGTGTTCGCATCAATGAGCCTAGTGCTAAGGCTCCTCCTTCAACTTCTGTGTCGAATTCTGCAGAAGAATCTGCTGTCGTGCCACCGGCTGATCCCCTTGTTCCCATTTGTCGAGATGATTTTTGCTTGGCAAAACTTCACTCTCTCATAGGGATCAAACTTCTTAGAGAGCGTTATATCGTTTTTCCCGCCTTCACCGCTGAGAGACTTTCAGAGCTTCTATCTGCTACCCGTTTGGCTGACCTTTTTCGCTTCTCTTAGAGCGAATCTTCTCGGGCTTATCTATTTTTGGTTAAGCTCTTCTATGCTAACCGCGTTCGTAGTGAGTATTCGACCACCGGAGTCATTGACACCGTTGTCCAGGGAACCCCCATTCGTATTGATCTCTCTCTCTTAGGGACCATTCTTAGGATTCCCTCCACTGGATCTCTTCCTTCTGACATTTGCATTTCTGACATTGATGAGCTTGATCAGTCTGTCCTCCGGGACATGTTTCGTGAGATACCCTCAGCTCTATCTTCTGGTATTAGGTTGTCTATGTTTTCGGCTAGGGGTTGGGCTGTTCACCTCGTGGTGAAGTCCAACATCCTGATGAAGTACAGATCATCTGACCAGCCTTCCCAGGATACACTGCGATTTTCTCCGGGATGTCCGTGAACTGGGCCGGTGTCCTCCTTGATAGGATGGACAAGATCGAGTTTACTTCTTCCTCCTCTCACATTCCATACGGTGGTCTTCTCACTCTAGTCTTTCGACATTTTGGGATTGACTTGTCTCCCTTCGAGCCCGTGCCTTTTGGTCCTCTTCTCGATGCTTCTGCGAAGTCGAAGTCCTCTTCGGCTCTGCAGTCTGCATCAAAGAAGAGGAAATCCACTTCTGCTCCGTCTTCCTCCACAATTCCACCTATTGACCAGCCATCTTCATTTGCTCCTCCCGCTATTGACACCCTCCTTGAGATGGTGTCTGGTCTTTATGAGTTGGCTTTTCAGTTGTTCCAACATCAGGGTATACCCTTCCCTGAGCATCTGAGACGTTTTGTTACTGCTCAGCCTCGTGAGCCTCCTCATCCCATCGTCACTGATGTCGTTGTGCATCCTGGTGTAGCTTCTACTCAGGATGCTACTGCTGACCCTCCTCCAAAGGATACCCCTGATGACACAGAGTCTACTTCTTACTCTGTTGCACCTGGAGACACTCACACGTAAATTTGTTTTTGTGGTGTTTGCTGGAGTTTATCTGTATGATGGTTAGATTTTCTATGTGATAACGTATGATGATGTACGATGATATCTGATCATGTGTTTTTGGTTATTTTTTTATCATGATGTATTTTGTTGGACATGGTGATGTCCATATGACTTGTACTCATGTCATCTGATATACATATACATATATAAGTATGTATGTATATATACATACATATATATATATATACATATATATATATACATATATATATGCATATATATATATACATATATATATGCATATATATATATATGTATATATATATGCATATATATATGTATATGAATATATATATATGTATATATGCATATATATATATATAAATATATATATGTGTGTATACATACATAGATATGTATATATATATATATGTATACATACATAGATATGTATATATATATGTATATATGCATATATATATATGCATATATATATATATATATATATATATATATATATATATATATATATATATATATATATATATATATATATATGTATGTATATATACATACATACATAGATATGTATATGGATACATATATACATATACATACATATACATACATATACATATCTATATTATAAAAGAGGGATGTTATCAAGAGAAATTGGATAAGAGATATTGGACAAGAGAAATTGGATAAGATATATCTATATTATAAAAGAGGGATGTTATCAAGAGAAATTGGATAAGAGATATCTATAATATAAAAGAGGGATGTTATCAAGAGAAATTGGATAAGAGATATTGGAAAAGAGAAATTGGATAAGAGATATCTATAATATAAAAGAGGGATGTTATCAAGAGAAATTGGATAAGAGATATTGGAAAAGAGAAATTGGATAAGAGATATCTATATTATAAAAGAGGGATGTTATCAAGAGAAATTGGATAAGAGATATTGGACAAGAGAAATTGGATAAGAGATATCTATATTATAAAAGAGGGATGTTATCAAGAGAAATTGGATAAGAGATATTGGACAAGAGAAATTGGATAAGAGATATCTATATTATAAAAGAGGGATGCTATCAAGAGAAATTGGATAAGAGATATTGGAAAAGAGAAATTGGATAAGAGATATCTATATTATAAAAGAGGGATGTTATCAAGAGAAATTGGATAAGAGATATTGGAAAAGAGAAATTGGATAAGAGATATCTATATTATAAAAGAGGGATGTTATCAAGAGAAATTGGATAAGAGATATTGGAAAAGAGAAATTGGATAAGAGATATCTATATTATAAAAGAGGGATGTTATCAAGAGAAATTGGATAAGAGATATTGGACATGAGAAATTGGATAAGAGATATCTATATTATAAAAGAGGGATGTTATCAAGAGAAATTGGATAAGAGATATTGGACAAGAGAAATTGGATAAGAGATATCTATATTATAAAAGAGGGATGTTATCAAGAGAAATTGGATAAGAGATATTGGACAAGAGATATTGGATAAGAGATATCTATATTATAAGAGAGGGATGTTATCAAGAGAAATTAGATAAGAGATATTGGACATGAGAAATTGGATAAGAGATATCTATATTATAAGAGAGGGATGTTATCAAGAGAAATTGGATAATAGATATCTATATTATAAAAGAGGGATGTTATCAAGAGAAATTGGATAAGAGATATTGGAAAATAGAAATTGGATAAGAGATATCTATATTATAAAATAGGGATGTTATCAAGAGAAATTGGATAAGAGATATTGGACATGAGAAATTGGATAAGAGATATCTATATTATAAAAGAGTGATGTTATCAAGAGAAATTGGATTAGAGATATCTATATTATAAAAGAGGGATGTTATCAAGAGAAATTGAATAAGAGATATTGGACAATAGAAATTGGATAAGAGTGATGTTATCAAGAGAAATTGGATAAGAGATATCTATATTACAAACGAGAGATGTTATCAAGAGTAATTGGATAAGAGATATTGGACAAGAGAAATTGGATAAGAGATATCTATTATATAAAAGACGGATGTTATCAAGAGAAATTGATAAGAGAATTTGGACATGAGAAATTGGATAAGAGAATTTGGATATCTATTATATAAAACAGGGAAATTGAATAAGAGAAAATATAAGAGATGAGATTTTGAGGGATAAAAGAGGAGGTGGGGAATTTTGCACATACAACCCCGGTTTTTGTATTTTTGCCTATGGACCCTCCCCACACACACCTACACTTTTTATTCTCACCCCTTCCGGCCATATTATTTCCAGTTCTATGAAGATTTTGAATCTTATCCTACTAGGACAAAGCTTTGTCCTACGTGGCAAGTTTGTCCTAGGTGGTAATGACAATTTTAGGGGGACTTAAATTTTGGGGGAAAACTTAAATTTGGGGGGAAACTTGAAATTTTGTGGGAAAACTTGAAATTTGGGGGAACTTGAAATTTGTGGGGGAAAAAACTCAGCCATTAAATAAACCGTGCCCTATGGGCACGGGTAATGACTAGTACATATATATGTATGTATGTATCCATATACATATAAGTATCCATATACATATATATGTATGTATGTATATATATGTATATATATGTATATGTATATGTATATGTATATATGTATATGTATATGTATACATATAGATATATATGTATACATATATATATATGTATATGTATATGTATATATATATATGTATATATGTATATATATGTATATATGTATATATATATATATATATATATGTATATATATATATATATATATATATGTATATATATATATGTATATATACATACATACATATATATGTATATGGATACATATATACATATACATACATATACATACATATACATATCTATTCTATAAAAGATGAAGATTTTGAATGTTTGTCCCAGTAGGAAAAGATGACTAGGACATATGGGGTTATGACTAGGACAAGGACTTGATGACTAGGATTGGGATAAGTTTTGGAGGGAAATTTATGGGGAAGATTTGAAAATTGAAATTTGAGGGGACTTAAATTTTGGGGGGAAACTTAAATTTGGGGGGAAACTTGAAATTTGGGGGTGAAATTTGTAGGTGGGATTAAATAAACCGTGCCCTATGGGCACGGGTAATGCCTAGTACATATATATGTATGTATGTATCCATATACATATAAGTATCCATATACATATATATGTATGTATGTATATATATGTATATATATGTATATGTATATATATATATGTATATGTATATCTATTATATAAAACACAACTATTTTTGAATCCTAGGGCTGACTAGGACAAGCTGACTAGGACAAACAGGTTGATAGAAAGACGGTTTAGATTTAATCTTGGGAAATCAACGGTTAAGAAGAAAGATTGTGAAATTTTTTGGGAGCAAATCAAAATTTTTGGGGAAAAACTTTGGAAAACTAAATTATTATTATTAGTTAGCCGTGCTTTGGAAAGCGAAATCTTCCTATTAACATGGGCTCTCTCTCTACGAAAGAGGAGGGTTTTCGGTCGAGGTAGGTACTGTTTGAATGCATTTCATTGTCTCGCCCACCAACGAGGGAAAGAAAAAACCCACAGTAAAAAATGTCGCCTTTCTGTCTCCCTCTGAGTTCCTTGCCTTACTTCAAATTTCTCTCACCATTCTTCTACTACTTCTTCTGGCGCTTCTTCGCCATTCTTTTCTCTATCCTCCTCCTCCTCTCGAAGCGATCCCTCCCCTTCTCTATCCCTTCAAATCTCTCCCTCGCCCCCCCCCCCCCCCCCCCCCCCGCAACTTGAATCCCCGTTCTCTGCCATCCAACCGTCGATTCCGCCGTCAGATCCGACCCAAGAACCGTCGATCTCTGCCTCCGAGGCTCCAATCTCGGCATCTAGGTCGGAGATCTCGGATATCGAACCAGTGACACTGGCCGATTCGGTCGCTGACGAGATCGGAGATGGGGATGAGGATGGAATCTCTAAAGAGAGGTGTAATTTGTATGAAGGGAGATTGGAGAATGATGAAGAAGGGAGGTATCCTCTGTAGGCCGTTGGATCTTGCCCTCACGTCGACAATGTCTTCACTTGCCTAGAGAACGGGAGGCCTGATGGGGATTATTTGAAGTGGAGATGGAAGCCCTACGATTGCGAGCTCCCGAGGTAAACCAAATTAAAATTTTTTTGGCTCATTTCTTGATTATTTATCACTTTGAAATTAATGCACTATCAAGTAGATGAAAATGTAATCAGTTACCGTGTTTGTAAAAAGTAAAAAAATTATTCATTTGCACTTTTCTGCATACTATTATCGAAAGTCAGATCATAATTTTTGGCATTAGCTGAAAATATGCCCATAAAAGAGCACAGGAAAACAAATGGAACTTCTTATGATGGATAACATATCAAACGCATGCCTTAGGGGGTACAGAAGCTTGATTTGCTAGCCAATGTTTAGTAAGAGGACACAGCCTGAGAGTGATTAGAGAGGAAACAACCCACCAAGCTTACAATGGTTGTTGCTGATCCGAGAAGAATTAATTTAAGAATTGTTTTCTCAACCGTGCTGAGATCGTCGACTTTCTGCTGATTCGACCTGTTTTTCTTCCTCCTCCTCTCTTACATCTAATTTGTCAGTATCTGCATGGGCGTCATCTGCCTTTACTGCTATGCCCGCCAATTGTTCGACAGGTGTTCCCTACATTTTCTCTTCGAATTATTTCTGATTTCTTTGTTTGGCAAGGAATGATATCAATCTGTTCTTCCATTTTTGCTATGTTGTCATCTTCCATTTGTCATTTTTCGTCACTCGGGTAATGATCTGTTATTTTTTCGTCATTTTTCTTAATTCCAGTCATTTTTCGTCACTCGGGTCACTCTGAATTGTTGTAAAGCATATATACAGAGGTAATTTTGGAACACAGGCTAGCAGTCGTCATGGCTCTACACCTCAACCCCGTTTGTTCAATCCCCCTCAAATTCTTCGGATTGACTCCGACCCTCTGAATTCTCCCGCCCAAATTCGTTCCATTATCCTCCAAATTTGCGAAATTTGGGTTTCGTCTCCAGGGCGCGGCGAGCGGAGGAGAACCATGGCGGGTCCGATGACGGTGAAGGAGACGATCGATCTCACGAAGGAGGAGAACATATTCAAACGATTACGTTATAGGTTGAAGCACTTCGAGTTGGATACTCAGCTTCGAGTCGCACGCGGTTGGGTCCGTGATAAAGTCATATTTTACTCCATACTGCCATAAAATTTGATTGATTCTGCTCAAATAAGATTACTCAAGCTAGATAAACATACATTATTTAGGTCAAGTGTAAACATTATTCTTATGTTTTAATACTTTAGCTAATCAATTAGAATTTCTTCTGGAGTTAGTATTTAGTAAACATTTATATACTTGTGCATTTAATGTGTCAATGAAAACTACATATGATTGTGACAATTTGTTACCCGGTAATTTGCTAAATAATTATATGTTATTGGACGGAGATCTTAAATTTTCTTAATTAATTAACACGAGAGAGAGATCCGAGAGAGAGATCCTGGCTCCGTCTCGGGCCGCTAGGGTACAAGAAGGAACAGGGTAGTATAAAAGTGAGAAGTAAAAAAAATTAATTAAGAAACAAGGTAGTATAAAAGAATGAGATCTTGGCTCCGGTTCAGCGCGCCGAAGGCGCCCGCTAATTTTTACGCTAATTTGTTGTTTTTGTTGTTCAGCGCCAAAGGCGCCCGCGCCGAATTTGTTGTTCTACGCCGAATTTGTCGTTTCGTGTCGAAGGCGCCTCGCTGAATTTGTTGTTCCGTGTGAAAGGCGTATGTGCCGAATTTGTTGTTCTGCTCCGAAGGCGTCTGTACCACTAAATATTTTTACGTTGATTTGTTCCGCATAATTTTGTTTGTGGAAATAATTTTTTGGGAAACAAAGATTTCGCGAGAGAAAATCTTAAATGAATCATGCCCGCGGGCACTTAATGCTGCAGATTGAATGCTGCTGCAGATGGAATGATCTCTCGCTCAACACGGGGCCCACCGTCTCTTCGACGCATGGTGCAACAAGATAAGAATAATTTTTCGCCTCGAAGGCGCCCACTAAATTTTTTACGCTAATTTGTTGTTCCGCGCCGAAGGCACCCGGCGTTGCTAAAAATTTTTACGCTAATTTGTTGTTCTGCGCCTAAGGCGCCTGCGCCGAATTTGTTGTTCCGTGTCGAAGGCATCCGTGCTGCTAAATATTTTTACACTAATTTGTTGTTCAGTGCAATTTTTGTTGTGGAAATAATTTTTTGGGAAACAAAGATTTTGCAGGGGAAAATCGTAAATGAACCGTGCCCGCGGGCACGGGTTATGACTAGTATATATATATATGTATATATATATATGTATATGTATATATATATGTATATGTATATATGTATATGTATATGTATGTATGTATATGTATGTATATATATGTATATGTATATATATGTATATATGTATCCATATACATATATATGTATGTATGTATATGTATGTATGTATATGTATGTATATATATGTATATGTATATGTATCTATATATATGTGTATATATATATATATGTATATACATATATATACATACATACATATATATGTATATGGATACATATATACATATACATACATATACATATACATACATACATACATACATACATACATACATACATACATACATATATATATACATACATACATACATACATACATATACATACATACATATAAATACATATATACATATATACATATATACACACATATACATATAGGAAAATTTTCAAATTAGAACATTTCGCACCGTGCGAAAATGTTTTTATCTTTTTTTTGAAATTTTTTTTTTCAAAAATTCTTTTTTCACCCTCATTATATGTTGTTATACCCCCCTCAAAAAATAATGGTTGATAAATAATGTCATTTGGCCTTCGATCAAGGCATTTCATCAAATTCGCACGTTTTGAGACCGTTAAATTTGTAACGGGTGGATGTGTGCTCTAATGCCCAACGGGTTCACCCATTATTTTCCCTGGAGTATATAATTGTATGGATTAAACATCAAAAAAAGAATTTTTGAAAAAAAAAATTTCAAAAAAATAAAAAAAAAGTTTTCGCACGGCTTTCGCACGGGTTTTTTCGCAACGGAAGATCACTCTATACATATACACACACACACACACACACACATATATATATATATGTATATATACATATACATATGTATACACATACACATATACATATATATACACATATACATATATATATGTATATGTATATGTATATGTGTATGTGTATGTGTATACATATGTATATGTATATGTAGATACATATACATATGTATATACATACATATACATATGTATACACATACACATATACATATGTATACATATACATATACATACATACATACATACATACATACATACATACATACATACATACATACATACATATATATATTGCGGTTTTGCCTTAGGCATCACACGGTGTATAATTGCTAATCATATCTGTGTGATGATTGTGATATTTTCTCCATGAATGATATATTCTCTACTGATGTGTTTTTGAGACAATACTGGACTTGATATTGGATTATTCATGTTATCTGTGATGTGATGCACTTTGAGACTATATATTTTCTTCGTATATCTAAAATGTTGATATTGGACTTTCATTCCTCTATTCACATAAGTATACGATATAGTTTTATGAGTTTTGGTTCTATGTATCTTTATACTCCTTGATTGTTGATAGTTCTTATTTAGCACGATTATTGTTGTTGTTTTTACTCCCACCTTTTTGGATAATGCCATAGGGGGAGAGAAATAAACATACAAATTCATAATGAATGTGCTAAGTATGTACTAATAACACTTGAATCTAAGATTGAAGTTGTCTTAGATTCAGGGGGAGTAAGATACATTGAATATGGATTTTAAATCCTAGATTTCATGGATGAAATTCACTCATGCATATCTGACTCATTTGCTTCAATTGATACATAGATACCATAATATCTGTTGACTAACTTGATTCGCATCTATGTAGGGGGAGTAAGTTTTCACTGCGCACAATTATTTATCTTTTTGTTTATGTTTGTTTGTTATCATCAAAAAGGGGGAGAATATTAAGTATTGGACTTCTCCCTACTTGGTGTTAATGATGAGCAAACATAAATATTGTGACTAATCCCCTATTTTGCAGTTAATCCATTGCCTAAGCGTAATATGAAGATCTACTTGCAATGGATGACACTCAAAGATCATTGAAAGCAAATGACATGGATTGGATGATCGTAGATGATGATTGAAGCTCCATGAAGACTTCAATCTCATACGTTGGATAGAAAAGAGAGTTCGTCAATGTAAATTTCTTTTATCTCTTCTAGTATGTAGCTTGAAGTAGAACATTGTTGGAGCACATACACATCTTCATTCCAGTCTTAGGACATCACTAGATCAATTGTCCTTAGACTCCAATTCATTTCTATATGATTGTGCTTGTACTATTTATAACAGTCGACTGGTGAACGTTTTACAGTCGCCTGCCTCGAAAACAATCGACTGTGTTATGTTTTACAGTCGCCTGATGTGCAAAAATTTTTACAGTCTAGTTTTGGGCTTCTCTGTTTTATTTCCCACAGGCGACTCATGAACGATCCACAGGCGCCTGTCCAAGTGACAGTCGACTGTGTTTTCTTTATCAGTCGCCTGTCTATCCTTAGCCCAAAGTCTATTTCTCTGATTACTCTGGCCAGTCGACTTATGTTGGATTTACAGTCGACTGTCCAATGGAACAGTCGACTGTCAATGCTGCATCAGTCGTCTGTCTGTGAGCCAATTTGTTGACTCAACTCTCTGAAAAATCTCAGGGTTTTGACAGTCGTCTGTATAAGGAATTACAGTCGCCTGTTCTGATTAACAGTCGACTGTCCTCTCCACATCAGTCGTCTGTCCTGTTATCTCAGATATTTTCCAGAATTCTTCAACTTACCTATCTTACGACCTGTGGCCTGTAGTGGGATTTACAGTCACATGTTGGT
Source organism: Scilla litardierei (assembly GCA_030789695.1). Taxonomy (NCBI): domain Eukaryota; kingdom Viridiplantae; phylum Streptophyta; class Magnoliopsida; order Asparagales; family Asparagaceae; genus Scilla; species Scilla litardierei. The sequence continues at coordinate 67,742,869 of CM061137.1, read as the reverse complement.
TCAACAGTCGACTGTCTATGCTTCAACAGTCAATTGTCCACGTGGTAAGTTACCGTTATAAATTCTCACCTACCCGATCTGATTGTGCAACAGCCGACTGTGGTTTCATCAACAGTTAACTTCGCGAGCGCAGATTCTATCCGTTGAGAGTTTTCTCACAGATTCCAAAATGGTTTTTACTAATTCTGTTTTAAGGATTTGAGAAATCTATATAAGGAGCATCTACTGTTCGATTGAGATGTTACTCATTCCATTGCAAAATCTTTCAAGCTTTCATTCTCAAGATCAAAGCTCTCAAATCCAAAAGCCCTAAGAATTCAAATCTTTGATCTCTTGCTCTCCAACCTAGAACCAAAGAGATATCTTTTAGGCATTTGGTGCAGTCAAGAGAAAGGGCTTTTTCTCTCTTCCAAGAGAGTCTTCAACACACAACACACTTCTCCTTCAAGTTCTACTTCAAGGCATAGGTGATTGTAAGTCTTGCTTTCATATTTCATAAATTTCGTTATTTGAATTTGCTCTCGGGTTGTGAGAGTGGTTTGCTTGCTCCCTAGTTGTGGGAGTCAAGGACAACCGATTGTATTTCGATTTCACTTGTAGGGTTGCTATAAGTGGGTTTTAAGGAAACCTCAAATTAGGGTTCTAACTTGAGTATCCGGTTGTTAACCGGGTGGAAGGGACGTAGGATTATTGGAAACAAATCGGGAAGTGACTTGGGTAATACGAACCATTGAAACATCTTTGTGTTTGCTTGTGTTTCATTTTGGGGTTAATTTCTATTCCGCACTATTTTGTTGGTTAGCATTTAAATTGGTGTAACTATCATTTTAAATTGCATAAACACTATTCAAGCCCCTTCTAGTGCTTTCCCCATAGCCAGGATCCTTACACGACGAAACCAGGCTCTGGCTTCGATCGTATGACAAAAACACCGAGTGGCCCGCTACTACAACTCCCGGGTCAAAGGAAGGAGTTTCCACCTAGGGGATCTGGTTCTCAGGAAAGCAATCTTTAAACTAGAGATTGCCCGTAAGGGGAAACTTGCTGCTAAATAGGAAGGGCCTTATAAGGTCAACGAGGTCCTCGGCCCTGCTACTTCGCTCTCTACCCTAGGAGTGAAGACGTTGACTCACGCCTGGAACGCAAAGCACCTCCGCAAGTACTACCGGTGAGTGTGTACAATGCTACCCCACCCCCATCTAAGAAAATGTACCAAAAACGACCATGAATAAAGAAGAGCCCCTTCCTGCATCTAGTCATTCTTCAGGCACAGCTAGGAACAAACCCAGCGGACGTGTTCCTGCTCGACTGAGAGGCCAAGGGCGACTCCCCCAGCAGGCCAACCTGCGGATCGACCGTAAGGCTGGGGGCAACTCCCCCAACAGCCCGACCCGCCGCTCGACCATAAGGCTGGGGCAACTCCCCCAGCAGGCTGACCAATCGATCGACCGTAAGGCTGTGGTAACTCCCCAAGCAGGCCGACCCGTCGCTCGACTATAAGGCTGAGACAACTCCCTCAACAGGCCAACCAACCGATCGACCGTAAGGCTGGGGACAACTCCCCCAGTAGGCCAATCAATCGATCGACCATAAAACTGGGGGTAGCTCCCCCAGCTGGCCAACCGAACCCGATCGACCATAAGGCTGGGGGAAACTCCCCTAGCTCGCCAACCGAACCCGATCGATCGACCATAAGGCTGGGGGCAACTCCCTCAGCGGGCCGGTCACCGGATCGACCATAAGGCTGGGGGCAACTCCCCCAGCAGGCCGATCAATTGATCTCTGTAAGCCTGTAATTTGCTCCCCCAACTGGCCGACCGACCCGATCAAGCATAAGGCTGGGGACAACGCCCCCAGCAGGTTGATCAATTGATCGACCATAAGCCTGGAGGTAGCTCCCCCAGCAGGTCGATCAATCCGACTGACCGTAAGGCTGGAGGCAAGTCCTATAGCAGGACGATCACCCGCTCCACCATAAGGCTAAGGACAACCCTTGGCAGGCCGGGCATCCGTTCGGCCACGAAACGGGAAACATTCCCTTGGGCATCAGACTAGTGGACTGATCGTCAAGAAGGGCAACCTGATTCCCCCAAACATGTCCACTCTAACATCCCGCCCGGACTTGCGGTAGGGGGCATACTATTACAGCGCGAAAGAAAGAAAACTTTTTTCAGAAAACAGTTTGATCAAACGTGGACCTGTACATTACAGAAGCACAACAAAAAGCCAAAAAATTATATACAAAGCAAGGGGGCTTTGATGGGTTAAGCCCCTCCTCCTCCCTTAACGGCCGGAGAAACAATGGGAGCACCACCCAGCTGATCGATAACATCGGGGTGGTCGGCGTCGGCCTCCTCCTCGCCCACAAAATCCATCCATAGATACTCAAATCGGCCCAGGAGTGTGGGAACCTCCGCTGAACCTCGGACCGACAACGGACGAACCCCCTCTCAAATGTCGTGTACATCGCCCCGACAACGAAGGACGTGGTATACTCATCCACGGCCTCCTTGACTATTTCCAGGGATCCACTGCCTCCAGTTTCTTGATCTGGGCCTCCAGGACGACGACTTGGCACTGGTGCTCTGCCTGCTCTTTCTCGCCCTCTCGGGAGACTGTGTTGAGCCTGGCCAAGAGAGCTTGCTCCCGCTCCTCCACCGCTCCCAGGAGCCCTTCGAGCTCTATGACGTCAGCCTCCTCTGCTGGGACACCAACCACTCTTGCCTCAGTGGCCTTCTCCAGCTCGGCGACCCGATCCTCGGTCTTCGACTTCTCGACAAGTGCCAAAGCCCTCTCCATGTCTGACCTCTCCAGGTCGGACGAGAGCTCTCCAGTCGGGTCTCCACTGACTCACAAACCTCTGTATCCTGGGCCCCCTCATCAGTGCCCTCCTTGATTGCCGATTTTCGGGTGCGACATGTCTCTGCATCCGCAAGCGCCACGAATTGGCGCCTCATCAAAAGGCCGACCGAGGACAACTGCGTCAAAGGGAAGGGACAAGTTAGAGGCTCTGATAGAAAGTGAGGCATGTTGCCATGCAAGGTCCTACCTGCTACCCGACATGTATCACGAAGGCCGCGAGTCAGTCGCCCCTCACCTTGTCCAACACGGATTGGTCCTTGGGCAAGCAACAATTCTCAGCCAACCGCTTCGCGACCCCATAGTCAGAGAAGACGGACTCCTTCAGCCCCACCGAAAAATGAGGACTTAGTAACTGTTGGATATGGAAGACGTTTGTACACCCTTGTGGGGGATGTACGAGGGAATACGGACCTCGAATGTCGCGTACACGAAGTCGTGTACAAAGGGAATCTGTTCCCTTGCGGAGAGGATCTCTGGATGAGTGGGAAAGTCGCATTATATATGCATAAGTGCATGCGACATATGGCTTATAAAGGGGGAATATCTTAAGCTTATGTTGTACCATGCATATGGTACACCTTAAGCTTATAATGTGCCATGTATCATGGTACAACTTAATTAAATTGTTCCAAAGGAACAACTTACCCTAAAATAACTACCTTGGGGGCTATAAATAAGACCCAAGGGTAAGCCATTTCTTACACTTTTTGCATGAAATTCATGCATGCAACTTCATCATAGCGAAGCTCTGCAGAAATCCTTTCTCTTCCTCTATCCAAGTTCTTAATCTAAAGTAGAGATTTAGATTGTGGATTAGTAGCCTTACTCCGTTCGTGAGAAGACTCGATCCGTCGTGGCGAATCCGAAGGCGAAGTTCGTAGACTACCGTGCCGCATACGCAAGCGTAAGTCTAAACTTCATATTATCGATCCTAACTCTGTTTTGGCAGGATCCTACATTGGTATCAGAGCCATAAGGGTTCGCCCCGGTCAAACCGCCGCCCCGTCGAAACTATGAACGAGTCGTTGTCTTTTTCACGAATGGATCTCCTACTATTACGGATATAGTAGGAACGCTTCGTGACGGAGAGAACGCAGCGGTTGTTCTTTTCACGTTAGGGTCTCCTATCATTACGGATATGGTAGGAACTCTCCGTGACGGGAAGAACCGACCGTTCACGTAGTATGTTATCTTTCATTTTTGGCACACGGCCATTAGGAAATAACTAATTTCTCGACGAACGGATGCTTCATCGACGAACGGGTGCTTCATCGAGGAAGATGATGGTAGTTATTTCCATCAGGTAAGAGGAAATTGGTGCATGTGCACCATGGCCAAATGGGCTATGAAGGCTATGCATCCCCCCTCCACTTGCGGAGGGGGTTGGCTACGGCCAATAACCACCGGCGACCACCCCATCAAGGGGGAGGAGTATGTGCGGCAACCCCACTCAAAGGGGGTGGCCGGCCATGGCCAAAGGGGCCATGGCCGGCCAATGCCAAATGGCCTTGGCCATGACCGGCCATGGCCACGCCATGGCCGGCCATGGCCAGGCCGGCAGTGGCCGGCCAAGGCCAGGCCGGCAATGGCCGGCCTTGGCCAAGGCCTGCCGGCCAGGCCAGGGCCGGCCCTGGCCGGCCCTGGCCGGCCCTGGCAGTGGCCAGGGCCGGCGTCCTGGCCTCGGCCAGGGTCTGGCCGGCCCTGGTAGTGGCCAGGGCCGGCTAGCCTGCCCTGGCAGAGGCCAGGGCCAATGCCCTGGCCTCAGCCAGGGCCTGGCCGGCCTTGGCCGGCCTCGGCCAGGGCAGAGGCCCTGGCCGAGGGGACCAAGGCCCCTGGCCGGCCAGGGCAGAGGCCTTGGCCGGCCCTTGGCCAAGCCCCGGCCAGGGCAGAGGCCCTGGCCGGGAAGAAGTTGCGACAATAAATTGGTCGACCAATTTGGTGTTTTTGGTCGACCAATTCGACAGAAGGTCTGGGTCGATTGCAAACTTGCCAAATGACCCATACGGGGTAACAAAAGGCCTTGGTCAAACTCGAATGTGTCGATTAGTCCATACGGGGCTAACCACAGTGCCGACTAGTTCATACGGGACTAACGTTTTAATGAAGTTTTTTCTTTGGGCTCTACTCCTTGAAGACTAGCCATAGTGCTCTACTTCATGCGAGATTAGCCAAGTCATTGTGCTCTACTCTACGGAGATTAGCCAATGTACTTATGAAATTGTGCTTTACTCCTTGAAGATTAGCCTTAGAGCTCTACTTCATGCGAGATTAGCCATGTCATTGTGCTCTACTCTACGGAGATTAGCCAATGTACTTATGACGTTGTGCTCTACTCTACGGAGATTAGCCAATGTATTTTAAATTCGTTTTGAAAAATACGTTTTCAAAAACGCTTTTCCGCTGCAAAGTACTATAAGAGTACTAACATTTGATAAAGTGATGGAGAAATATTGAAAGTTACTCTAGATGGTGATTGGAAACATAGTGACCTTTCCGATTCTAGAGTAACATCTTCAATATTTTTCGAAAGTAACTTATCAAATACTCGTTTTCCGCTGCTAGTACTATAATAGTACTATTGTTTGATAAGTGATGGGGGAATATTGAAGGTTGTTCTAGATGGTGATTGGAATCGAAGAGACCTTTTCGATTCTAGAACAACATCTTCAATATTTTTCGAAAGTAACTTATCAAATATAATATAATTCCAAGTGGGTTTTGAATTTTAGAACTATCCAAATGGGATATTCTATTATCATTTCAAGTGGGAGTTATATTTTAAGAATTTTTATGCAATGTTTTGATCGAACCTTCGGTTTTGTGTCTTTTGCAGCATTTTAAAAGTAAAATGTCTTCCGCTTCAAAGAATATCGTCGCTGAGTTAAATAAAGGTGAAAAACTCAACGGCGATAATTACAAACTTTGGTCCATTAAGATACAATACGTTTTAGAGGAGCAAGAAGTGCTCGAAACTCTAAAGAACGTAATGATTGAACCCGAGTTGGGCACTACGGCCCAACACAGACGAGACAAGGAAGCTTTTGATGCTTGGTCTCGGAAGAATAAGATAGCGCGCATTACGTTATTAAGCAGTATGGCTGATGACATAATGCGCATCTTTCGAGAACATGACCTAGCCATGGACATATGGTCCAAGCTAGAGGAGAAGTTCGGTGTCACATCGGTGTCCAAACTTCGCGCCTTAACTATAAGGTTCGATACATATAAGAAACGTCCAGATCATTCCATGGGGAAACATCTGTGACATATGGCGAACCTTATCTCAGAGTTAAAGGACGCAGGTCATGTGCTCACGGATGAGCAACAAATCCAAGCAGTCATACGTTCCCTACCAAATGGGTGGGATCAGATGAAGATGCATCTCACTCATAATGAGAGCATCAAGACCTTCAACGATGTTTCCAAGCACCTCGAATTAGAGGAAGAGCGGCTTGCGGCTGCCAAGCCAAGTGCAGAAGTGCACATGGTTGCTAGTTCCTCACACGGGGGAAAGAAACGTAAAGATCGTTCGAAGTCTTCTAATGAACGTAATAAGCAACCTGAGTCCACCAAGGAACCCAAACATAAGGGTGGGCACAAGAAATGGCACAAGAAGAAAGACTTGAAAAGGATCAAGTGCTTCAAGTGCAACAAGCTCGGTCACTATGCTCGTTCGTGTACGAGTGGAAGTGACGAGGTGCCACCGACCACATAACAAAGGACAAACGGTCCTTCGTGGAGTATCACCGGATACCCCAAGGAATGAAGTGGATCAATGTAGGAAACAACACACGTGTTGTAGAGAAAGGCGTTGGGAATTGCAAGCTAGACTTGGACAACGGCCACACTCTCCTACTTTATGATGTTCTCTTCATTCCATATATTCAAAGGAATATTAATACTGTGGTAAATTTAATGGGTCTTGGTTATAATTGGTTCCTTCATGATTGTAATATGGACCTATTTTGTAATAATTCCTTTATTGGTACTGGGTTTGTATTTCAAAGGATTTATTGTAATAAGTACAATATATTTCCTCATGTAATGAAAATTTCCTTGTGACAAATTCTTTGACTAATGAGTCTAATATAATTTGTTGGCACGCAAGGCTTGGTCATATTGGACCAATGCGTATGAATAGACTTGCCAAACGTGGCCTTCCATCCAATGTTTCAAAGGTTGAAATGTCGACCTGCGAACATTGCCTTGTGAGGAAATCTTGTTGCAAGCCGTTTGGAACCAGCACAAAGGCCGAGGTTCCATTACAGCTTATCCATTCGGACATATGTGGTCCGATGAATGTCAAGACAAGACGCGGGAAGTCCTATTTCATCACTTTTATTGATGATTTCACCCGATTTGGTCATATCTATTTGATATCCCACAAAAGTGAAAGCACTAAACCTGCTTTAAAAACTATATGAGTTTAGTGGAGAATCAATTAGATCGCAAGATTGAGGTCATGCAAACCGATAGGGGCGGTGAATATCAATCAACAAGTTTAAAGGAACTTTGTGATGAAAAAGGCATAGTACATCAGGTAACTATGCCTTATACTCCTCAACAAATTGGTGTTGCAGAAAGGAGGTATAGGACTTTAATGAAAAATGGTCCGTTCAATGATGGCGCAAGCTAACTTGCCAATCACCTTTTGGGGTGATGCATTATTGACAACCGTTTTCATTTTAAACCGCGTACCCTCGAAATCAGTTAGCTCCACTCCTTATGAGTTGTGGAACCAAAGGTATCCTGACTTAAACATTTTTTACCTTGAGTTTGTGCATTCAACGCACATATTTCCTCCCATAAGTATGGAAAACTTGGGCCATGGGGAAGGAAATGTATCTTTAAACGATACGCATAAAACTCCAAAGGTTATGTTTTTGTTAGTCAGAAAGACAATGGTGTGCTAATTGAGTTTGAGTCGAGGGATGTCACTTTCTTGGAAAATGAGTTTCCAAAACAGGGCGAGATAAGTCAGGACTTATCTCTATTTTGAGATTTATGATCAAAAAGGATTACCTCATTCGAGTGGGAGAAATTCTTGGTGAAAACAAAAATTCTTTTTAAACTTCACCAATGGATTATACGAATGACGATTATCCTATTCCATACGGGAATAATGATCCAAGTGGGAGCAATTCTAACAACATTTCAAGTGGGAGTGATATTAGAATTGATCTAAATTCGAGTCAACAAGGACTTGAAGAATCTCAAATATGCTGCATCATGCCCTGCAAAAGACAAATGGATAGAAGCGATGAAGGAGGAATTGAAATCCATGAAAGTTAACCAAGTCTGGGACTTAGTTAACTCACCCAGAGGACATAGAGCAATTGGGAACAAATGGGTTCTCAAGATCAAGCATAAGGCTGATGGCTCTATAGATAGATATAAAGCTCGCCTTGTCGCGAAAGGTTTTACGCAACAGGAAGGGATAGACTACGAAGAAAACTTCTCACCTGTTGTGCGTTTTACCTTGATTCGTATGATTCTGGCAATGGTAGCTTGCTTATACCTCGAATTACATCAGATGGATGTAAAGACTGCCTTTCTCAATGGAGAATTGGACGAGGAGATCTATATGGAACAACCAACATGGTTTGTAAAAGAAGGAAACGAACATAAGGTTTGTAAACTTCGTAAATCCATATATGGTCTTAAACAATCCTCGAGGCAATGGTATATACGATTTCAAGAGGTTGTCTTATCAAATGGATTTTCCATACTTGATGAAGATAACTACGTATATATCAAGAGGATTAAAAGCAAGCATATTATTATGTCTCTATATGTAGATGACATTTTAATAGCCGGAAATGACAAGGGCTTTGTGATGAGTATCAAGGCTTGGCTTTCATCAGTATTTTAGATCAAAGGCATAGGAAAAGCCGCATATATCCTTGGAGTTAAGATTTCAAGGAATCGTTCGAAGAAACTTCTTTCTCTTTCACAGGAGACTTATATAAAGAAGGTTCTAGAACGATTTAATATGCAGGACTGCAAGTCCATTGATATTCATATAAGCATATGCGATAATTTATATCTGGAATCGTGTCCAAAGAACCAAAAGGAAAAGGAAATTATGGAAAAAGTTCCATATTCCAGTGCAGTTGATAGTCTTATGTACACTATGGTGTGTACGAGACCGGACATCTGTTTTTGCCGTTGGAAATGGTAAGCTGTTACCAATCCAACCCAGGGCAAGAACACTGGAAAGCGGTTAAGAGGATAATGCAGTATCTTAAAGGAACTGCAGATTTGCAAAAGACTATGATAAAACCAAAGAAGGTAGACATAAGGTACATATCTACGCATGAGATGATAGAGGATCAGCTTACGAAAGCGATCCCCAGAAATGTGTTTTATAAACACTTATCATCTCAAGGATTGCGTATGGGCTGAGTTGTACCAATATATATTCCCATGTCTAAGAAATGATCAAAATTAATAAAAGAATAAGTTCTTTTTCCAACATTGCATATGAATTTCTTAAGAAATGTTTGTGTACATTTTTGAAATCTCAGCTGAATTGTGTGTATGTCGGACAGATTAAGGTTGGCTCTCTCACATGAGCAACCGCCTTATCTTATCAGATGGATAAGATAGAGATGAGACTAGTTTAAAGTCAAAATCATTAGACGAATGATTTAGAGTCATGACTTAAACAAGATAGTCGAATGAAAGATCTGCATCATATGGATGCTTACAAAAGATCTGAGATCTGTATCACAAGGATATTTGAAAGAGATCTCATAGGATTTTTAAATCCTATCTGTCTTATGCAGGATGAGAGTCCGTGAATATTTCACGAGTAGTAAGGGGACTCAAAAAGATAGGCACTGTGGTGTCTGATCTTTTTCATCCGTACAACATCATTAAGACATACTCTCCCTGGGAAAGGAGTGATGTTGTAATACGTGTTCATACCACGTATGCATTTCGACCACTGAGTTAGTAGCAATAGTGTTTGCTATTATGTGAGACTCAAAGGCCATACGGGTCTTAACTATTACCCTCAAGGACTCCAATTGGTTCCTTTAGATTTGACGAGATGATCGCTATCTTAGCGTGTTGCTAATGGGCTATGGTAATTCGGCTCGGCGGGGCACGTTAGAAAAGCGAATCAAGTCAAGATCAGAAGGTTCGCAAGAAGAGGAAGATTGATTTCATATTCGCATTTGGACTTTAATGATTCAAAGCTGGCCAGCCAATTGTAATCCAGATGGGATTCAATTGTTGAATATAAAGTATAAGAAATGTGAAGAAATAATCTAGGGTAAAGCATGCGTTGAACTACTCAACTTTGCACCTTCGAGGTCGTTGTGTATCTCTAACAAGTGCACAACAACAGACTCTACGCGCATGACGGTCGCACGGTCTATTTCTCGGTATGATAGATGAAAGAACTAAGGGAAAGACGTTCTCTTACAATCCCCTCAAGTGTGAGTGGGAGATGTTGGATATGGAAGACGTTTGTACACCCTTGTGGGGGATGTACGAGGGAATACGGACCTCGAACGTCGCGTACACGAAGTCGTGTACAAAGGGAATCTGTTCCCTTGCGGAGAGGATCTCTGGATGAGTGGGAAAGTCGCATTATATATGCATAAGTGCATGCGACATATGGCTTATAAAGGGGGAATATCTTAAGCTTATGTTGTACCATGCATATGGTACAACTTAAGCTTATAATGTGCCATGTATCATGGTACACCTTAATTAAGTTGTTCCAAAGGAACAACTTACCCTAAAATAACTACCTTGGGGGCTATAAATAAGACCCAAGGGTAAGCCATTTCTTACACTTTTTGCATGAAATTCATGCATGCAACTTCATCATAGCGAAGCTCTGCAGAAATCCTTTCTCTTCCTCTATCCAAGTTCTTAATCTAAAGTAGAGATTTAGATTGTGGATTAGTAGCCTTACTCCGTTCGTGAGAAGACTCGATCCGTCGTGGCGAATCCGAAGGCGAAGTTCGTAGACTACCGTGCCGCATACGCAAGCGTAAGTCTAAACTTCATATTATCGATCCTAACTCTGTTTTGGCAGGATCCTACAGTAACCCCTCCCTGGACCGCGGTAGATCGGCCTCGACAGACCTGAACATGCCCAAGGACCGCTCGTAATCCTCCGGGAGTGGCCCGAGCGCGATGGAGAGGGCCCGCCCCAGGGCCACATATCCTTGCTTGAGGAGGCTGGGCAGAAGCATCAAGGGGGAAGCGTCCCTAACTACGACGTAGACCCGAGCCTTCTTTTGCTTACCCCCTCCCTGGACCGAGGGCAACTACTCCCTCGCTCGCTTCGTGCCAACTCCAGAAGACCGCCGTCAGGCTTCCTTTGAACCTCCAAAACATGATCCCCCCTCCGCAGGCTAGGATTGGGCACGGAGGCTGGAATGGAAGACTGAGAATGGCCGTGGCCGAACCCACCTGCAAAATAGGACAGGTCGAAGAGACAACCTTACTTAAGCAGGATCCGCCTGACAAACACTCTAAACAAAGGGTTTCGAGAAGACTCACCGAGGGGCCACACGGTCAGGCTCAGGGCATGATCCAAGAAGAAGACATTGATCTTCCGGTCGGCTACATGAATGGACAACAAGGTGTCGATCGCCTTGGCCCCTACGTCGGTGAGATCCCCCAATTCGAGGGCCAACGAGCTCGCTTCCCCTCATCGGACCAAAAAATCAACCTCTGAGGGAAGCCCACGAAGACGTACTCCCCCTTGAAGCGCTTCGAGGAAGATGGTAACCCCAACACCAAGCTCTTCTTCGGACAGGCACTGATGTAAAGCCCAGGCGCCCGACTGGTGGTGGCTCATGCGAAAAAATTGGGCGAAGAGGCGAAGGGTCGACTCTATCCCACGGAGCATGCAGAGCACGATGAACCCCACGAGAGACCCGACGACATTAAGGCAGAATTGGCATAGGGCAAGCCCATAGGCCCTTAAGAGCACAATGATTAATGGGTGGAGAGGGGACCACAGTCCAAACCGAAAGCTCTGCTCATACACCCTGACTTCGCAAACGGCCAGGAGAGCAAACCCTCTCATCCTTCTCCGGGGCCCGGGCGGAGCACATGGGGAGAATGTATCTAGAACGCAGTCACCCGATTAAAGTAGCACAAACTGACGATGGCCACACCAACACCTCGGAGGGCACCCCGAAGAGACCGCCCCCATGATGACGGATCTCCGAGACTGATCCTCGGGGTGGAATGGGAGGATCGGCAGCAGCAGCATGACATGCGCTAGAAGAAGAAGAGGATAATGGGGACACATGATGCGGCACCGAGAAGAGCTGCGGTGGGCACGGGGGATGAAGAAGAAGAAGACATCGCTGAAGGAGCAGAACCCTCATTCACTTGGCAACCGCTTCCCTTAATACCACTCCCTCGAGGTCATTCTGCTCCATCGCGGGCTGTCCACCTGAGCACACACGTCGACATCTTGCAAGGCGCGGATCTTCTAATCCCGCTCCTAGGGGCAGGAGAATTTCAGAACAGCAGCGCCATGATGGCTTCCATTTAATGTCGCTGCCTCGACTGGTGCACCTGTCAAATCCACACAAATCAAATCGCCTGAACCAACCCGTTAGAATCCGAACGGCCCGAGCAATGGGGGCAATTGATACGACCATTTCGTGAATAGGCCAAGACAGAGCGGCCCAAGCCCGCGTCGCAAACCAGCGGCCCTGAGAGAGAGCGGGCCAAGCGACAAGGCCCCCACGAAGACCTGGAGTCGGGCCGGCCTCGGACCGAAGTGGGCGCTACCATCGACTTACGTCAGTGGGAGCTAACCGCTCCCCTTAAAGTGTGCCCCCTTAATCACCATTAAGGGGCCCCATTATGCCCACCTTCATGACCCATGAAGGTGACATCAAATTGGCAGATCGTGGGGGCAGAAGTGGGGGGACGTCGAGGAGACGTGGCCAAGGAAGACTCCTATAAAGAGTCTCGAATGACAAACTACAAAAGGATCACTTCCTGGATACCCAGAGGAGAGAGGTATTCATCTCACATGACCTTGCTTTCCATCTTATATTTCTCATCCATAGCTCTGCCCGAGGACTCGCATATCGGCCTCCCCATGAGCCATACCGATCCCACCGAGTATCCTTCAGACCCGTTCTAACTTAGGCATCGGAGGGGACTTGGTCAAAACCAAGGTCCGACCCCCCTGCCGAGCATCCTCGTCTATTTAGGTCGAGTAGATCCAGCGGTGCCGAAGCTACCCCTCAGTGTCTTTCCAGCCGGAGCCAAGCACACTCATCCACAAGCCCGCTCGTCTCTGCCACAAGGATGTCATCACTTTGCCGAAGCTACCCTTCAGCAAGCCGACACAGGGATCAGTGCGTCCCTCACCGAGTGAACATGCCTTCAACTGATCCCAGAGGTACCACGTGTCCCTCTTGACCACGTTGACCTCCAGCCCTCCAGTCAACAATTTATCAGTGAGAAAACACCCCGAAACAGTATCGAATTGTACCTCAAAATCGACAGAGATCTCCTTGTCCAGAGATACGAACAGCTCATCGCCATACGTCTCCTTGTACACCTGCTGTATGTGGAGGCGCTGGATCGGAGAACAATGCCATATGATCTCGATGATCGTCGCATCGTCTGTTCCCCAACCTAACAAGAAACGACCACGACCGAAGTTAGAGATCATTATCCATGAAATGAAAATTTTGAAGAAAGTAACGAAACCCTAAAACTAGTTCCTCTTAATTTTGAAGAGAGACATGAAAATTGTGAAGAGAGTCCCAAACGAAAGGAACCGTCGAAGCATCAAATATCACCGTGACGCTAGACAGGCTAGTCGGAGCGCTGCCCGAATCGCTTCGGGCTCGACAGAGCAATTACGTAGGGAGAGGAAGCAGTGCTATTGAAGTGAAGGAGAAAGGGGTGCCCTAGTTTAATAGAGGGGAAAAATGATCGCATGGGCTATAGCCGCGCTTACAGAAAGAAGCGCGGTCTATTATCTAATCTTTAACAGAGAGAGTGTTTGTAGAAAGAAGCGTTGTTTGTTATCTGATCTTTAACAACGCTTGCAGAAAGAAGAGATGTCTATTATCTGTGCTTCTAATAAATAGCGCTTGCAGAAAGAATCGCTATGTATTATTGGACCTTTAACAGCGCTTGCAGAAAGAAGCGTTGTCTATTATCCGACCTTTAACAGGGCTTGCAGAAAGAAGCGATGTCTATTATCTGTGCATCTAATAATCAGCGCTTATAATTGGCAAGCGCTGTCTAACATGTGCTATTAAATGTCTTTTTTGTAGTAGTGATTTTTACCACTCAACCATAAGGCTGGGGCAACTCCCCCAGCAGGGCGACCAATCGTTCGACCGTAAGGCTGGGGATAACTCCACCAGCAGGCTGATCTGTCGCTCGACCATAAGGCTGGGGGCAACTCCGCTAGCAGGCCAGCCAACCGATCGACTGTAAGGCTGTGGGCAACTCCCACAGTAGGCCAATCAATCGATCGACCGTAAAACTGGGGGTATCTCCCCCAGCTGGCCAACCGAACCCGATCGACCATAAGGCTGGGGGCAACTCCCCCAGTGGGCCGGTCACCGAATCGACCATAAGGCTAGGGGAAACTCCCCCAGCAGGCAGATCAATCGATCTCTGTAAGCCTGGAAGTAGCTCCTCCAGCTGGCCGACCGACCCGATCAAGCATAAGGCCGGGGACAACGTCCCCAGCAGGTTGATCAATCAATCGACTATAAGCCTGGAGGTAGCTCCCCCAGCAGGTTGACCGATCCGACCGACCGTAAGACTGAGGCAAGTCCCCCAACAGGACGATCACCCGCTCGACCTTAAGGCCAAGGACAACCCTTGGCATGCCAGGCATCTGTTTGGCCATGAAACGAGAAACATTCCCTTGGGCATCAGCATAGTGGACTGATCGTCAAGAAGGGCAACCTGATTCCCCCAAACCTGTCCGCTCTAACATCCCGACTGGAATTGCGGGAGGAGGCATACCATTACAGCGCTAAAGAAAGAAATTTTTTTTCAGAAAGCAGTTTGATCAAACGTGGACCTGTACATTACAGAAGTACGACAAAAAGCCAAAAAATCATATACAAAGTAAAGGGGGGATGCTGATGGGTTAAGCCCCTCCTCCTCCTTGAGCATCCGAGAAACCACGGGAGCACCACCCAGCTAATCGGTACCCTCGGGGCGGTCGGCGTCGGCCTCCTCCTCACCCTCAAAATCCATCCAGAGCTCCTCAAACCGGCCCCAGAGTGCGGGAACCTCCACTGAACTTCGGACCGACAACGGGCGAACCCCCTCTCAAATGCCTCGTACATCGCCCCGGTGACGAAGGACGTGGCATACTCATCCACGGCCTCCTTGGCAATACGCCAGGGATCCACCGCCTCGAGCTTCTTGATCCGGGCCTCGAGGACGGCGACTTGACACTGGTGCTCTGCCCGCTCTTTCTCTCCCTCTCGGGAGACTGTGTTGAGCCTAGCCAAGAGAGCTTGCTCCCGCTCCTCCCGCTCCCAGGAGCCCTTCGAGCTCCGTGACGTCAGCCTCCTCTGCTGGGCCACCAACCGCTCTTGCCTCAGCGGCCTTCTCCAGCTCGGCGACCCGATCCTCGGCCATCGACTTCTCGGCCAGTGCCAAAGCCCTCTCCATGTCTGACCTCTCTAGGTCGGACGAGAGCTCTGCCAGTCGGGTCTCCAACAACATGACACAAACCTCAACATCCTGGGCCGCCTCGTTAGCACCCTCCTTGGCTGTCGATTTCCGGGTGCGACTTGTCCCTGCATCCGCGAGCGCCACGAATTGGTGCCTCATCAAAAGGCCAACCGAGGACAACTGCATCAAATGGAAGGGGCAAGTTAGAGGCTCCGACAGAAAGTGAGCCATGTTGCCATGCAACGTCCTACCTGATACCCGACCTATATCACGAAGGCCACGAGTCAGTCTCCCCTCACCTCATCCAACATGGATTGGTCCTGGGGCAGGCAACAGTTCTCAGCCAGCCGCGCCGTGACCCCCACAGTCGGAGAAGACGGACTCCTTCAGCCCCACCGGAAAATGAGGACTGAGTAACCCCTCCCTGGTCCGCGGTAGATCAGCCTCGACCGACCTGAACATGCCTAAGGACCGCTCGTAATCCTCCGGGGGTGGCCCCGAGCGCAACGGAGAGGGCCCGCCCCAGGGCCACCTATCCTTCGATTGAGGAGGCTGGGCAGGAGCATCAAGGGGGGAGCATCCTTGACCACGACGCAGACCCGAGCCTTATTTTGCTTGCCCCCTCACTGGACCGGGGGCAACTGCTCGCTCGCTCGCTTCGTGCCAACTCCGAAAGACCCGGCACCAGGCTTCCTTCGAACCTCCAAAACATGATCCCCCCCTCCGCGGGCTGGATTAGGCACGGAGGCTGGAATGGAAGACTGAGAAGGGCCGTGGCCAAACCCGCCTGCAAAAAAGGACAGGTTGAGGAGACAGCCTTACTTAAGCAGGTCCGTCTAACAAACACTCTAAACAAAGGGTTTCGAGAAGACTCATCGAGGGGCCACACGGTCAGCCTCAGGTCATGATCCAAGAATAGGACATCGATCTTCCAGTCGGCTATGGGAATGGCCAACAAGGTGTCAATCGCCTTGGCCTCTACGTCGGTGAGATCCCCCCAATTCGAGGGCCAACAAGCTCGCTTCCCCCCATCGGACCAGAAAATCAACCGCTGAGGGGAAGCCCACGAAGACGTACTCCCCCTTCCAACTCTTCAAGGAAGATGGCAACCCCAACACCAAGCTATTCTTCGGATAGGCACTGATGTAAAGCCAGGCGCCCGACTGGTGGTGGCTCATGCGAAAAAATTGGGCGAAGAGCCGAAGGGTCCGCTCTATCCCACGGAGCATGCAGAGCACGATGAACCCCACGAGAGACCCGACGACATTAGGGCAGAATTGGCATAGGGCAAGCCCATGGGCCCTCAGAAGCACAATGATAAATGGGTGGAGAGGGAACCGCAGCCCGAACCGGAAGCTCTGCTCATACACCCCGACTTCGCAACAGCACAGGAAGCAAACCCTCTCATCCTTCTCAGGGGCCCAGGCGGAGCACGGGGGAGAATCTATCTAGAACGTAGTCGCTCGATTGAAGTAGCACAAACCGACGACGGCCATGCAGCACCTCGGAGGGCACCCCGAAGAGACCGCCCCCATGACGACAGATCTCCGAGACGGATCCTTGGGGTAGAATGGGAGGATCTACATCAGTAGCATGACCTGCGCTAGAAGAAGAAGAGGACGATGGGGGACACATGATGCGGCACCGAGAAGAGCTACGGGAGGCACGGGGGATGAAGAAGAAGAAGACATCGCTGAAGAAACAGAACCCTCAGGCAACCGCTTCCCTTAATACCACTCCCCCGAGGCCCTTCCGCTCCATCGCGGGCCGTCCACTTGAGCACACGCGTTGACATCTTCCAAGGCACAGCGCTTCGAATCCCACTCCTAGGGGCAAGAGAATTTCAGAACAGTAGCGCCATGATGGCTTCCATTTAATGTCGCTGCCTCGACTGGCTCACCTGTCAAATCCACACAAATCACATCGCCTGAACCGAACCGTCAGAATCCGAACTGCCCGAGCAATGGGGGCAAATGATACGACCATTCCGTGAATAGGCCAAGATCAAACGGCCCAAGCCCGCGTCGCAAACCAGCGGCCCTGAGAGAGAGCGGGCCAAACGACAAGGCCCCCACGAAGACCTGGAGTCGGGCCGGCCTGAGACCGAAGTGGGCGCTACCATCGGCCTACGTCAGTGGGAGCTAACCACTCCCATTAAAGCGAGCCCCCTTAATCACCATTAAAGAGCCCCATTATGCCCACCTTCATGACCCATGAAGGTGCCATCAAATTGGCGGATCGTGGGGGCAGAAGTGGGGGACGTCGAGGAGACGTGGCCAAGGAAGACTCCTATAAAGAGTCTCGAGGGACAACCTACAAAAAGATCACTTCCTGGATACCCAGAGGAGAGAGGTATTCATCTCACACGACCTTGCTTTCCACCTTATATTTCTCCTCCACAGCTCGGCCCGAGGACTCGCATATCGGCCTCCCCGTGAGCCATACTGATCCCACCGAGTATCCTTCAGACCCATTCTGACTTAGGCATCGGAGGGGACTTGGTCGGAACCAAGGTCCAACCCCCCATGCCGAGCTTCCTCGTCTATTCAGGTCGAGTAGATCCAGCGGTGTCGAGGCTATCCCTTAGCGTCTTTCCAGCCGGAGCCAAGCACCCTCATCCATGAGCCCACTCGTCTCCGCCATAAGGAGGTCATCGCTTTGCCGAAGCTACCCTTCGGCAACCTGACACAAGGATCTGTTCGTCCCTCACCGAGTGAACGTGCCTTCAACTGATCCCAGAGGTACCACTGTCCCTCTTGACCATGTTGACCTCCAGCCCCCCTGTCAACAATTTAGCGGTGAGAAAACACCCCAAAACAGTGTCGAATTGTACCACAAAATCGAAAGAGATCTCCTTGTCCAAAGACACAAACAGCTCCTCGCCATACGTCTCCTTGTACACCTGCTGTATGTGGAGGCGCTGGACCAGAGAAAAATGCCATATAATCTCGATGTCGTCGCCTCGTCCGTTCCCCAACCGAACAAGAAACGACCACGACCGAAGTTAGAGATCTTTATCCATGAAATGAAAATTTTGAAGAAAGTAACGAAACCCTAAAACTAGTTCCTCTTAATTTTGAAGAGAGACATTGAAAATTGTGAAGAGAGTCCCAAACAAAAGGAACAGCCGAAGCAGCAAATATCACCGTGACGCTAGACAAGCTATTCGGAGCGCTGCCTGAATTGCTTCGAGCTCGACAGAGCAATTACGTTGGGAGAGGAAGCAGCGCTATCGAAGTGAAGGAGAAGGGGGTGCCCTAGTTTAATAGAGGGGAAAAATGATCGCACGGGCTTTAACCATGCTTGCAGAAAGAAGCACGTTCTATTATCTAATCTTTAATAGAGCGTTTGTAGACAGAAGCGTTATTTGTTATCTGATCTTTAACAGCGCTTGCAGAAAGAAGAGCTGTCTATTATCCGTGCTTCTAATAAATAGCGCTTACAGAAAGAATCGCTATGTATTATTGGATCTTTAACAGCGATTGCAGAAAGAAGCGTTGTCTATTATCCGACCTTTAACAGCGCTTGCGGAAAGAAGCGATGTCTATTATCTGTGCATCTAATAATCAGCGCTTATAATTGGCAAGCGATGTCTAACATGTGCTATTAAATGTCTTTTTTGTAGTAGTGATTTTTGGCCTAATTTTGTCTTCTTTTAAATTTCAGTTGAAGATGGCGATCTCGCGGTTCCAACTGTTATTTTTTCAAATCTTTCTGGGCATTTTATACATTTTCTGTATGATATAAATCTTTATATTAAATACTATGATTTTTTATAACCTAATTTTGTCTTCTCTTATTATTCAGTTGAAGATGGCAATTTCCCAGTTTCAACGGACATTTTTGTCGATTTTTCTGCGCTCAATGCTATTTTTCTACATTTTCGGGAAGTTATGGATCTTTTTATTAAATGTTATGATTTTGACCTAATTTTTTCTCTTATTTTTTTGGTTGATGATTGCGATCTCCTGGTTTCAAGAAACATTTTTGTGTAATTTTCTGAGCATCGGGCAACTTTCTACATTTTCTTGAAGATATGGATCTTTTTTTAAATGATATAATTTTTGTAGCCTAATTTTGGCTTCTCTTATTTTTTTTAGTTGAAGATCAGGACCTCCCGATTCCAACGGACATTTATGCGGATTTGTTTTAGCTCGGTGCTATTTTCCACATTTTCTGGAAATTTTGAATCATTTTATTGAATGATATGATTTTTGTGGCCTAATTTTATCTTCTCTTATTTTTTCGTTGAAGATGTTGATCTCCTGGTTCCATCAGACATTTCTGCGGATTTTTCTGAGCTCCGGGCTATTTTCCACATTTTCTGGAAGATATTCCTACAGATTTTTCTGACCTCCAGGGTAATTTCCACATTTTCTGGAAGATATGGATCGTTTTATTAAATGATACTATTTTTTGGGCCTAATTTTTTTCTCTTATTTTTAAGGCGATCTCCCAGTTCCCAAAGACATTTTTCGAATTTTTCAGTGCTTAATGCTAATTTATACATTTTTGAAAGATATAGATCTTTTTATTAAATGATAGGATTTTTTGGCCTAATTTTGTCTTCTCTAATTTTTCGGTTGAAGATGGCGATCTCCCAGTTTCAACGGATATTTTTCGGATTTTACTGAGCTCCGGGCTATTTTCCACATTTTTTGGAAGATATGGATCGGTTTTTTAAAAGATATGATTTTTGGCCGAATATTGTTTTCTCTTATTTTTTGTTGAAGATGAAATCTCCCAGTTTCAAAGGACATTTTTGCGTATTTTCTTAGCTTGGTGCTATTTTCTACATTTACTGTAAGATAAATATGTTTATATTTAATGATATTATTTTTATAGCCCAATTTTGTCTTCTCTTATTTTTTCAGTTAAAGATGGCGATCTGCCGATTCCAATGGACATTTTGGCGGATTTTTCTGAGCTCGGTGCTATTTTCTACATTTTCTATAAGATATGTATATTAAATGAAATCTTTATATTAAATTATATGATTTTGGCCTGATATTGTCTTCTCTTATTTTTTTTTAGATTAATATGTCGATCTCCTGGTTCAAACGGATATTTTTGCTGATTTTCCTGAGCTCCAGGCTATTTTCCTCATTTTCTGTAAAATATGGATCGGTTTATTAAATGATATGATTTCTTGGCCTAAATGCCTTCTCTTATTTTCCAGTTGAATATGGCAAACTCCCGGTTCCAACTTACATTTTTGCGGATTTTTCTGAGCTCGGGGCTATTTCTATATTCTCTGGAAGATATGTCTCTTTTTATTAAATGATATGATTTTATGGCCTGATTTTGTCTTCCCTTATTTTTTTTCATTAAAGATGGCGATCTTCCAGTTCCAACGAACATTTTTGCGGATTTTTCAGTGGCGATATCTGGAACAACCATTTGTCGTCGGCCGTAAGTCGAAGGGTCAACCTCTCTTAATCGAACTACACCCTTGTCGTCAGTCGTAAGCCGAGGGACCAATCCCTCGACACTAAACTGCATTCGTCGTCAGCCATAAGTCGAGGGGCCAACCACTCGCCACTGAACGACTCTTCTCGTCAGCCGTAAGTCGAGGTGCCATCCCCTTGCCACAGAACGATACATATCGTCGTCGGCCGTAAGTCGAAGGGGCCACCCCCAGCAACCGAACGGCCGACCTTTGTCAGCGGTCGTTAGTCAAAGGGACCATGTCTCTCGTAACCGAACGACTATTGTCGTCGGTCGTAAGTCGAATAGGCCATCCCCTCGCAACTGAATGACCCACCTTTGTCATCGGCCGTTAGTCGAAGGGACCATGTCCCTCGCAACAGAACGACTATCTTCGTCGGTCATAAGTCGACGAAGCCACCCCCTCGCAAGTCGATCTGGTGATGTAACTCGACATCAACTGTAAGCCGAGGGGCCGCCTCCCTAATCTGCCAACTGAAAGTCGAGAGGTTACTTTCCTTGCAAGCCAACCCGACTATTCAACCAAGGTTACTTCTTACTCATGATTATCACATCGCCCAACCTGAACCGTTACAGTGTTGAGCTAGAACGCTGAGGCGCCTGTTGAGCTCTAAAACATAAGTATCTTTTTATTAAATGATATGATTTTTGGCCTAATTCTGTCTTCTCTTAATTTTTTTCGTTGAAGATGTGTTCTCCCCGGTTCCAACGGACATTTATACAGATTTTTTTGAGCTCTGAACTATTTTCTAAATTTTCTATAAGATATGGATCTGTATATTAAATGATATGATTTTTATGGATCTTGAAAAATATCTTATTTTTCAATCACAGATGGCGATCTCCTGCTTCCAACAGACATTTTTGAGGATTTTTCTGAGCTCGGGGCTATTTTCTACATTTTATGAAAGATATGTGTCTTTTTATTAAATGATATGAATTTTGTAGCCAAATTTTGAATTATCTTATTTTTCAGTTGAAAATGGCTATCTCCCGGTTCCAACGGACATTTTTGTGGATTTTACTAAGCTCGGTGCTATTTTTCTACTTTTGTGGAAGATCTGGATCTTTTTATTAAATGATATGATTTTTTGGCATAATGTCTCTTATTTTTAGTTCCAACGGACATTTTTACAGATTTTTCTGAGCTCCGAGCTATTTTCTACATTTTATGGAAGATATGTATCTTTTTATTAAATGATTTGATTTTTATAGCCTATGTTTATCTTCTCTTACTTCTCCCGGTTTCAACGAACATTTTTGCATATTTTTCTTAGCTTGGTGCTATTTTCTTCATTTTTTGTAAGATATGTATGTTTATATTTAATAATATGATTTTTATAACCCAATTTTGTCTTCTCTTATTTTTTCAGTTGAGATGGCGATCTCCCGGTTCCAACGGACATTTTGGCAGATTGTTCTGAGCTCCGGGCTATTTTCTATATTTTCTATAAGATATGTATATTAAATGATATCTTTATATTAAATGATATGATTTTTGGCCTAATTTTGTCTTCTCTTATTTTTCAGATAAACATGTCGATCTCCTGGTTCAAACGGACATTTTTGCTGATTTTCCTGAGCTTGTGGCTATTTTCCTCATTTTTTGGAAGATATAGATTGTTTTATTAAATGATATGATTTCTTGGCCTAATTTTGCCTTCTCTTATTTTTCCAGTTGAATATGGCAAACTCCCGATTCCAACAGACATTTTTGCAGATTTTTCTGAGCTCGGGCTATTTTCTTTATTTTCTGGAAGATATGTTTCTTTTTATTAAATGATATGATTTTTATGGGGCCTAATTTTGTCTTCCCTTATTTTTCGTTAAAGACAACGTTCTCCCGGTTCCAACGTACATTTTTATGGATTTTTAGAGCATGTGGTTATTTTCTACATTTTATGGAAGAAATTGATTTTTTATTACATGATATGATTTTTATATCCTACGTTTGTCTTCTCTTATTTTTTTTCAGTTGAATATGGCGATCTCTCGGTTCCAACATCATTTTTGCAGATTTTTCTAAGGTCGAGGCTATTTTCTACATTTATTTGGCATATATTTTTATTAAATGATACGATTTTTGACCTGATTTTACCTTCTCTTATTTTTCAGTTGAAGATGGCGATCTCCTGGGTCCAACATACATTTTTGCAGATTTTTCTGTGCTCCGAGCTATTTTCTACACTTTCTATACGATATGTGTTGACAAATATGGCATGTTGGACCACGGCCCACGACCCATTACTCTTGGATTGAATAAGTCAAATCTCCACTTCCCTCATTATTAGGATAAATGAAGGGCAATTACAAAGTCTTCATAGGCCACTTCAATATTCTTAAATTAGACAATTAGTGGCTAGATTAAGGGTGACGGTTTCACTCCATGATAACTACATCAAGGGCCACTAATTGAGCAATTAATGGCCACATTTATGGGGAGAAGTTACAAAGCGAAGAGGGGAGGGATAAATACCCCCGAGACCAATGGAGAAGTGGGAGGCAAGATCTCAAATAGAGGCTAAGTATCATACCACATTATTTTTTATCTTCCTTTTTCATTTTCCCCTTTTAGGTTTCCTCCATAAGAAACTAATTTAAGCATTGGAGGGGAATCGGTCGGGCACCAGCCACGGCCCTCTAACAATCTTCTTATGATGCAGGATAATGGAAATAACGCGGAGCTATGTCAATATCCATCTACAGAGCTCAATCCTAGCTCACTTTAAACCGAAGATTCCTCTTTGTGGGTCCCACTTCTCAACCAATGAGGATCCACTTCAACGAAGGCGTCTTCGTCGGCTCATATCTATAGTTTGGCAGAACCAGTTCATCAACAATTGGCACCGTCCGTGGAAAACAGGAGTCAACATCCCCACTTTCGCTAAATACAAGACTATGTCGATTCAACATCCCAATCAAAGGCCTGAAAGGCAAAATCTTGAGGAGACGTCGAATGAGACTCTTTTCCTCTCTCCTCTAATTTTATTGAATTCATGCACTATTTGATTTACTATTTCAATTATAATTTTCTAATTTCCTCCCAAAACACCCCGCGTTGTGTTAGAGATTTGGAGCAAATAATTAACGTTTAAACTCTCTTCCTCTCTGTGCAAACTGTAGAGAGACTTACATACCATGTCTGACCGTGGCACGATTCTTCATCGAGTTCGAGTTTCGTTAGAAATCGATTTGACCATTTGAACTCTATCCAAGTTTCCGCGTTTCGTTTGAGCTTCTTCCAAGCTTCGATCTGAGCAACAACTTAGCTCTGAGTTCATCGCAGAGTTCCAGAAACTCTACCAATACATTTCTCTCCAAAAACAAAAACTCTACCAATAAATTTTCTGCATATGATGGCTATGTTGTGGACATCCTTTGTAAAGCATGTAGTTTGATATTCATATCTTAGATGGTATTCAGTCCTTATCCGCTTGACTTTTCAATGGTTGGACTGAGCAGCGTAGTGGTGGAAGTTTAGGGATATACTGAGATCGAAGATGAATTTTCATTAGTGATCCTCAACCCCCAAGGAATTTGCGTCGAAGCCCTCCATGGCCTCCATGGATTCTCCTCTCAGTCTCTTCTCCCAAACACTGGCGGTTCCTGAGAGGTTCAGCAGTTTGGGCAGCAGATCTCATCACCGATTCTCTTCAGTTCGCAACAACACCGAAGTCTTCTCCAACTCTGCCCTTATTGGCTCGATCACCGATAACGATTTCCCCTGGCCTAGAGGGTGTAATCGACCTTCAAGATGCTTCCATGCGACCAAGATCAGAGCCGAATCCAGCGGCGCTCGACCCAACGAGGCTCGTCGATTTGTCAACCCAGCAATGATGGTCGATGCTCGAGCCTTCGACCCATCTCCTTCGTCCTGAGAGGGAGATCCATTTTCTACCCTAGCAGCAGGGAATCATTGGGGCTCAATCTGAGCCACCGACCCATCTCCTTCGTCCTGAGAGGGAGGTTCGTGTTTGACCCTAGCTGCTGGGCATCATCGAGGCTCGATTCGAGCCTCTAAAACCCATCTCCTTCATCCTGAGAGAGAGGTTGGCATTGACCCTAACCTCTGGGCTTCGTCGGGGCTCGATCCGAGGCTCCGACCCAACTTCGACGTTCTGAACTGCAGATCGGCCTTTGAGCCTAGCCTCTAGGCTTCGTCGGGACTCGATCCGAGGATCCAACCCAACTTCATCGGTATGAGTGCTGATATCAAGACGCTGATGCCAAAGCTTGCCATTGTGATGATTACAATGAGCCCTAAATCCAGGAGCTAGCTGATAATGAGAAGGCGGTGCTGAGCTTTTGACGCAATGTGAAGGATTTTGGCATGGGGAGATAAGTCATACATCTCAATCCATATCTCTTTCTTACGTGATCATACAACATCACGGCTATTTCATTTTATTTTAAACTGCTATGGCATTCAATTCATCATTGCCTACTTCATTTCATTCAAATGGTTGCTACTTTCAATTCGATTCAATGGGTTGAGATGCCGGGAAATTGAATTCAACCTATTTAATACGAGCTACACGAGGATGTGCATGGGTGAAATTGATTCGCTCGAGTTCCTCCGAGCTTCACCCAGTGAAAGTCTGACCTCCTCCGGGCACGCCATCCAAGCTCTGATCTCCTCCGACCTGACGGGATCACCCGAGCTCCTTCAGCAATCACCTCTCCA
The DNA here is from genome assembly GCA_030789695.1 of Scilla litardierei. Classification (NCBI taxonomy): domain Eukaryota; kingdom Viridiplantae; phylum Streptophyta; class Magnoliopsida; order Asparagales; family Asparagaceae; genus Scilla; species Scilla litardierei. Next base: position 67,717,221 of record CM061137.1, on the reverse strand, counting down.
GGCTCGATCTTTCGAGCCATAAGCTCATGAAATTTCTTAATTTCTTCTTTGATGTACTTCATTCCTGATGAAGATCGTATGATTTGCTCATCGTTGCAGCTCAATTTCTCAAGGAAATCGGAGTCAATCTCCCCCATGTCTCGTCGGAATCGGACGGAGCTACCATGCCTCGTCGATGCAGATCTGAGCCACCATACCACGACTGAGGTGCAAATGCAGATGATCGAACTCTGTTCCTCCATAGAGCTCGACCCAAGTGTCAGCTCACTCAACAGAACCAAGAGATATCCCAGATGGATGTCGTTCAAAAAGCTTTCCGAGCTACCTGAGGGTCCAAGAGTCTGCGCGATCAACCCCGAGCTCTGAGTTCCGTCAATGGACCTATGGCAGACCACCTACGACCCCATATGACATCACTCATTGGGTCAATCGACCTATGGCAAATGACCAATGTTGACTCTGAGTCACGAGCTACCCTCGACGGATCGGGTCGATCGCCCTAAGATGTCATCACTCAGTTGCATCGAGGATGATCAATCATCCCTCGACAGTGCACCACTTAATGGCAATCAAAGATCAGTCGAATGCCAGATGGATTGAAGCTATGAGCATTGCGCACGCTCGATCTCTCCTTACCAAGTGAAGCTCAAGCAAGCTCAACTTCGTCTTCTGAGGTAAATCTTTCTCGAGCAAAAATTAACTTGACAAACCAAATCTTGTGTGCTCACAAGCATGTTTCAAGAAATTCCTCATCCAAAATCTGGACATGTTAGCACCCCCACTTCATGGCGCGAGCCATTTACGGTGCGATGTTAAGCAAAAGCTCCACCGAACTTGGACCAATCTCCATCTGAGTCCGAGCAGCCCCTGAGTTCTGCGCTCTAAATTCAACAATATGGCTTACAAAGCTCCGTGCCAAGCTAGGGACATTTTGCTTATTTTTGTCTCTTTAATTAATTATTTTTTGCAACTTGAAAAAGTCTTTGCCAAGCTTCAGAAGCTCCATTCCTAACTTTTTCAAAAATCAATTTTTTTTTTATTGTCAAGGTCCTTACCAAGCTTAAAAGTAGAACCCACTTCAATCTGTCGTATGGAGGGGAGGTTATCCCACCATCGCCAAGCTTCGATTTTTTCCTGAGCTTGGACAAAGAATAGTTCGATGGAAGATCGAAGGACCAACCGAGCTTTCGTCAGATTTTGAACTCGAGTGGCGAATTTTTGAGCCAGATCAAGGATTCGGAAGCTCAATGCCTTGCTTTCGAAATCTGGAGTGCCTTTCTAACCGCAGCAAACTATGACGCTGCTTAGGCACCACTATATAGAGCTGCTTCTCGAGCTCCAAGCTCCGGAACAACCTCTTGTCCATGCATAAAAAATTTGCCCGAGACTTATCCAAGCTTCGAGCTCTGAACCAGCTCACCGAGTTCCTTTCAAAGCCGATGATGCTAGCCATCTCCAATCATGGAGGATGGAAAACCACTACAGTTTGTTTCTTTCCATTCCTAGTTAAATTACAAATTAAAACAAAGAGAAATTTTTTCTTGGAAATCCTCGCTTTAAACATTTTCTCTCCCACTGGTGAGAATGATCAGTCTTAGACGAGAATGACCTTTGAGATGCAAGGACGATCCATGTAGGAGGACCGGAATGACCCATGCAAAAGGGCCACTCTGGAATAACCCTTCGCCATCGGCCGTATGTCGAAGGGTCAACCCCTTGTCACTGAATGACATTCCTCGTCAGCCGTAAGTCGAGGGGCTAACTACTCACCACTGAACGACTTAAGTCGTCAACCGAAATTTGAGGGGACATCCCCTTGCCACGAAAAAACACTTATCGTTATCGATCGTAAGTCGAAGGGGCCACCACTCGCAACTGAACGACCCACCTTTGTCGTTGGTCGTAAGTCGAATGGACCATATCCCTTGCAACTGAATGACTATCATCATCGATCGTAAGTCGAAGGGGCCATCCCCTCGTAACCGAACAACCCACATTTTTCGTCGACCGTAAGTCGAGGGACCAGTCCCTCGCAAATGAACAACTATTATCGTCAGTCGTAAGTCGACGGGGCCACCCCCTCACAAGCCGATCCACTGGTGTAACTTAACATCAACTATAAGCCAAGGGGTCGCATCCCTCGCCTGCCAATTGAAATTCGAGAGTTTACTTTCCTTGCAAGCCAACCCGACTGTTTGACCAAGGTTACTTCTTACTCATGATTATCACATCGCCCAACCTCAACAGTTACAGTTGTTGAGCTCGAACGATGAGGGGCCTGTTGAGCTTTAAAAGATATGTATCTTTTTATTAAATAATATGTTTTTTGGCCTAATTTTATCTTCTCTTATTTTTCCATTGAAGATGTCATTCTCCCCATTCCAACGGACATTTTTACGGATTTTTATAAGCTTGGGGCTATTTTCTAAATTTTCTGAAAGATATGGATCTTTATATTGAATGATATTATTGTTATGGATCTGAAAGATATTGATTGTATTTTTCAATTGAAGATGGCGATATCCTGGTTCCAACAGACATTTTTACGGATTTTTTCAGAGCTCATGGCTATTTTCTATATTTTATGAAAGATATGTATCTTTTTTTTAAATGATATGATTTTTGTAGCCAAAATTCGTATTATATTATTTTTTTCAGTTGAAAATGGCTACCTCCCGGTTCCAACGGACATTTTTGCGGATTTTACTGAGATCAGTGCTATTTTTTTACATTTTGTGGAAGATGTGGATCTTTTTATTAAAAGATAAGATTTTTTGGCCTAATTTCTCTTATTTTTAGTTCCAAAGGACATTTTTGCGGATTTTTCTGAGCTCCGAGCTATTTTCTACATTTTGTGGAAGATATGCATCTTTTTATTAAATGATATGATTTTTATACCTTAAGTTTGTCTTCTCCTATTTTTCTGTTAAGATGGCGATCTCCGGGTTCAAACGGACATTTTTACGGATGTTTCTTAGCTCCGAGCTAATTTCTACATTTTTTTGGAAGATATGGATCATTTTATTAAATGATATGATTTTTATAGCCTAAGTTTGTCTTCTCTTGTTTTTCTACTGAAGATGGCTATCTCTTGGTTCCAATAGATATTTTACGGATTTTTCTGAACTCTGAGCTATTTTCTACATTTTCTGTATGAATGAATCTTTATATTAAATGATATGCTTTTTATATCCTAATGTTGTCTTCTCTATTTTACAGTTGAAGATCGCGTTCGCTCGTTTCCAACAAATATTTTTGCGGATCTTTCTGAGCCCGGATCTATTTATTATAGTTTATGAAAGATATGGATCTTTTATTAAATAATATGCTTTTAAGCCTAATTTTGTCGTTTCATTTTTAAGTTGAAGATGGCGATGTCCCGGTTCCAACAGACATTTGTGCGGATTTTAAGAGCTTCAGGCTGTTTTCTACATTTTGTATAAAATATTGATTTTTATATTAAATGATATAATTTTTATATACTAATTTTGTCTTCACTTATTTTTAAGTTGAAGATAGCGATCTCTCGGTTCCAACAGATATTTTTGGGAATTATCCTTATTTTTTTCTCGGTTTCCACGGACATTTTTACCTAATTTTCTGTGCTCGGGGCTATTTTCTACATTTTTTGGAAGATATGGATATTTATAGTAAATGATATGATTTTTATATCCTAATTTTTTCTTCTCTTATTTTTCAGTTAAAGAATGCGATCTTCCGGTTCCAATGGATATTTTTGTGGATTTTTCTGAGCTCGTTGTTATTTTCTATATTTTATGGAAGATATGTATCTTTATTAGATGATATGATTTTTGTAATCTAATTTTTTCTTATCTTATTTTTAAATTGAAAATGGCAACTCCTGGTACCAAATGACATTTTTTGCGGATTTTTCTGAGCTCGGGAATATTTTTCTACATTTTATAAAAGATATGGTTCATTTTATTAAATGATATGATTATTTGGTCTAATTTTGTCTTTTAATTTTCAGTTGAAAATGGTAATCTCTCGGTTCTAACAGACATTTTTCTAGATTTTTCTGAGCTACGAGCTATTTTCTTAATTTTATGGAAGATATTTTTCTGATCTTTTTTGGAAGATGTGCCGATCTCATATTTTTCAGTTGAAGATGGCGATCTACCCGTTCCAACCGACATTTTTGCTGATTTTTCTGAGTCTCGAGTATTTTCTTCATTTTCTGTATGATATGAATCTTAATATTAAATGGTGTGATTTTTATAACCAAATTTTGCTTCTCCTATTTTTCAGTTGAATATGGCTTTTCACGGTTCCAACGGTAATTTTTGCGGATTTTTTTGAGTTCTGAGCTATTTTCTACATTTTGATTGTGATATGAATCTTTATATTAAATGATATGATTTTTATAACCAAATTTCGTCTCCTCCTATTTTTTAGTTGAATATGGTGATCTCCTGGTTCCAACTGATATTTTTGCGGATTTTTCTGTGCTCGGGGCTATTTCTACATGTTAGTGAAGATATGGATATTTTTATTAAAAATATGATTTTTATAGCTTAAGTTTGTCTTCTCTTATTTTTCAGCTGAAAATGGCGATCTCCCGGTGCCAATGAACATTTTTCCAAATTTTTTGACCTTGAGGCTATTTTCTACATTTTCTGGAATTTATGGATCTTTTTATTAAATGACATCCTTTGGGCATAATTTTGTCTTCTGTTAATTTTTTTGTTGACGATGGTGATCTCCCGTTTTCAACAGACATGTTTGGAATTTTTTAGCTCTGAGCTATTTTCTAATTTTTTTGTATGATATGAATCTTTATATTAAATGATATGCTTTTTGTAACCTAATTTTGCCTTCTCCTATTTTTCAGTTGAATATAGCTATCTCCCGGTTCCAACAGATATTTATGCGGATCTTTCTAAGCTCTGGGCTATTTTCTACAATTTATTGAAGATATGGATCTTTTTATTAAATGATGTGATTTTTATGCCTAAGTTTGTCTTCTCTTTTTTCAATTGAAGATGGTGATCTCGCGGTCCAACAGATATGTTTGCGGATTTTTCTGACCTCGTGGCTATTTTCTAAATTTTCTGAAAGATATGAATCTTTTTCTTAAATGATATGATTTTTTGGCCTAATTTTGTCTTTTATTATTTTTCAGATGAAGATAGCGATCTCCTGGTTCCAATGGACATTTTTGCGGAATTTTTTGTGTTGGGTGCTATTTTCTACATTTTATGCAATATATGGATCTTTTTATTAAATGATATATTTTGGCCTAATTTTGTCTTCTCTAATTTTTTGGTTGACGATGACGATCTCCCAGTCTCAACGGATATTTTTTTCAGATTTTACTGAGCACCGGGCTATTTTCTACATTTTACGAAAGATACATATCTTTTTATTTAACGATATGATTTTTGTAGCATAATTTTGTCTTATCTTATTTTTCAGTTGAAAATGGATATCTCCCAGTTCCAACGGGCATTTTGCGGATTTTATTGAGCTTGGTGCTATTTTTCTAGATTTTGTGGAAGATGTGGATCTTTTTATTAAATGATGTTTTTGACCTAATTTTGTTTTCTCTTATTTTTTAGCTCCAACTGAAATTTTTGTGGATTTTTTTGAGCTCTGAACTATTTTCTAAAGTTTGTGGAAAATATGTATCTTTTTATTAAATGAAATGATTTGTATAGCCTAAGTTTGTCTTCTCTTATTTTTCTATTGAAGATGGCGTTCTCCTGGCTCCAACGGACATTTTTACAGATTTGTCTGAGCTCCGAGCTATTTTCTACGTTTATGGAAGATATGGATCTTTTATTAAACTATATGATTTTTATAGCCTAATTTTGTCGTTACTTTTAGTTGAAAATGGAAACCTCCCGGTTCCAACGGACATTTGTGCCGCTTTTTTGAGCTATGAGCTATTTTCTACATTTTCTGTAACATATAGATTTTTATATTAAATGATATGATTTTTATATCCTAATTTTGTCTTTTCTTATTTTTAAGATGAAAATAGCGATCTCTCGGGTCCAACAAACATTTTTGGAAATTTTTCTTAGCTCTGTGATATTTTCTATAATTTTTTAAAGATATGTATCTTTTTATTAAATGATATGATTTTTGGCCTAATTTTGTCTTCTCTTATTTTTCTATTGAATGTGTCGTCCTCCAAGTTTTAACAGACAATTTTACGGATTTTTCTGAGCTTGGGGATATTTTCTATATTTTCTGGAAGATATGGATATTAATTGTAAATAATATGTTTTTAATTGACTAATTTTGAATTCTCTTATTTTTAGTAAAAGAGTGCGATCTTGTAGTTCTAACGGATATTTTTGCGGATTTTTCTGAGCTCGAGGCTATTTTCTAATTTTATGGAAGATACGGATCTTTTTATTAAATGATATGATTTTTGTAGCCTAATTTTTTCTGATCTTATTTTTACATTGAAAATGGCGATCTCCCAGTACCAACGGACAGTTTTGCAGATTTTTCTGAGTGTATGGCTATTATATATATTTTATGAAAGATATGGATCTTTTTATTAAATTATATGATTTTTGTCATAATTTTGTCTTCTTCCATTTTTTAATTGATAATGGTGATCCCCCAGTTCCAAAGGACATTTTTGCGGACTTTTCTGATCTCCGTGCTATTTTCTTAATTTTATGGAAGATATGGTTCTTTTTATTAAATGATATGATTTTATAGCCTAAGTTTGTCTTCTCTTATTTTTCAATTGTAGATGGCGATCTCTTGGTTCCAATGGCCATTTTTGCAGATTTTTCTAAGTCCCGAGTATTTTCTACATTTTCTGTTTGATATTAATCTTAATATTAAATGATATGATTTTTATTACCAAATTTTGTCTTCTCTTATTTTTCAGTTGAATATGGCGATCTTCCAGTTCCAATGGACATTTTTGCACATTATTCTAAGCCCAAGGCTATTTCTACAGTTTATTA
>CM061137.1:67656466-67709768 GCA_030789695.1 Scilla litardierei | reverse complement strand
GCATCCACGGAGACCGGTGTCCCTTATCACGGAGAATAATCGACGCAAGGGTCCCCTCTCGATTCAGAATCCCGGTGCTGGGAAAGTACGACGGGATAGGAGACCCGGCACACCACGTGATGGACTACGAGGGGGACATGGCCTTCCAGGGAGCTGACGATGACCTGCTTTGCCGGGGCTTCTATTCTACTCTCAGGGGAGCGGCGAGGATCTGGTACCACAGCCTGCCCGGCCGCTCCATCGACAGTTTCGAGCAACTCGCCCAGTTGTTCTGCAAACAGTTCATGGCGGGGAGGCTAATCAAACCTGGTGCTGAACATCTGTTCAACATAGTGCAAGGCCCGGCCGAGCCACTCCGACAGTTCATGCGCCGCTTCAATGCGGAGAGGCTGAACGTGAACAACCCACCCGACCTGGTGGTCCAGACGGCCCTTAAGAAAGGGCTTCGCCACAGGGGCCTCAAGAAGTCCCTACACAACGATCCCCCGAAGGACCTCCCTGGGATCATGGCGAGGGCCGAACGCTTCATGCTGACCGAGGAAGCCTTGGCCGAGGATGCAGGAAAAACCACCCGAGGGACCAAGCGCGGCGACACCGGACGAGTCAGCCCCGAAGGGTACCGGACCGAGAAGAGGCAGAGGAACAGGCAGCGGGGAGACAGCGTGAGGGACACCACCCCAGATGCCATCCTCACCCAAGTACAGAAGGAAGAACGAGCTGATCGCCCCCCACCGAAGGCTAAAAGAGGCGGGAAGAACAGGGAGAAGTACTGCAAGTACCATAAGGATGATGGCCACGACACTGAAGACTGCTGGCATTTGAAGAAGGACATTGAGAAGCTAATGAGCCGGGGGCACGCCAGGAATCAGGCCGACGAGCCGGCCCACAGAGAAGGGACCTCCGCGCAGCCAGACAAGGGGAAGAAGATCAACATCGTCCAAGGCCCCCTCCGCATCATAGAGTGAGCGGGCGACGTCTCTCCCCCGGGTAGCAGCCTAGTATGAGGGAGATATCTAGGTTTACATCCCTCTGTCTAGCTCCATTTCCTTTTCCTCCAAATGTACCGGTCCGACAGGGCTCTTGAGAGTACAAATGCATTTCTTTTGTTGTCTTTACTTAAAACCCCGACGGAGTTGACATGTCACCAATAGCATAAAAGGCTGGGGACCGCCGCCTCACTAGAGGAGGAAGAGGAGCTTTGCCCTCGCCGACCGACTCCAGCGCTCATAAGTCTGGGGGCAATTCCCCCAGCAGGCACGGACGCCGACCGGTCCTAAGCCGAGGAGCTTTGCCCTCGCCGACCAACTCCAACGCACATAAGTCTGGGGGCAATTCCCCCAGCAGGCACGGACGCCGACCGGTCCTAAGCCGAGGAGCTTTGCCCTCGCCGACCGACTCCAGCGCTCATAAGTCTGGGGGCAATTCCCCCAGTAGGCACGGACTCCGACCGGTCCTAAGCCGAGGAGCTTTGCCCTCGCCGACCGACTCCAGCGCTCATAAGTCTGGGGGCAATTCCCCCAGCAGGCACAGGCGCCGACCGGTCCTAAGCCGAGGAGCTTTGCCCTCGCTGACCGACCCCTGCGCCCATAAGTCTGGGGAGAATCCCACCAGCCGACGCCAACTTCGTCCAATCCTAAGCCAAGAACAAGGCGACAACGCGAAGTACACGAGAAATCCGAGTAAGTCGATTTCATTTATAATAGTTAACCAGAGTACAAAAATGCGTCTTATTTACAGGGGATCAAGGCGGAGGAGACACCCTACAAACAATCTACTCACGACGAATGACAGAGTTCATCACCTACAAAAGCTAGATCGACACCGACAAAGCAAAATTGGTTGGCAAAAAACCCAAAGTAGGGAGCCCAAGCTGACAGCCATGCAACCAGCAATTATTGGCCATGGAGCCGATAACGAAGCCGAAGGAGATAGCGGGGGCCAGGGATCCATTTCAAGTAGACTGGCCCAAAGCGAAGCGAATGCTTAAAAATTTGAGGATAAGGCCGGGAGGGACGGCTTAGGGAGCCCGAGCTCGGGAGGACACATCCTCGGACACTTCGCCCTGCTCGGAGCGAGGGGGATCGACCGGCGGAGGGGCTTGCCGAACACGCTCCGCACATTCCCGGAAAGAAGACTGGACGACTTCGACGATCCGAGGGGCGATGAGGTCTTCATACTTACCGAAAGCCCCCCTGAGAACCTCGAAGATCCTCTTCCCCAGGGTCTCGACGACGCCCTTCTCCACCTCCTCTGCAAGCCGCACCACCTGGTGCCGATCCGACAGTTCCCTCTGAAGCTCCTCCCTCTGCAGGCGGAACGACTCCGCCGCTTCCTCAGCCGACTGATGAGCATCCTCCAGCTTTCCCTGGAGGTCACCCACTCGTCCCTCCAACTCGGCCACACAGAGGTTGAGACGCCGAGACTCCATCTGGGCCTCCGTCATAGCCACCTCAGCCGCCCCGGCCCGCTCCTGAGCCCTCATGGAGGACTCCTCCAGCTCCCTCAAGCGGACGGCTCGACACTGCAACTCCACAGCGAGCGCTGAACCCTGAAAAGACGAGACATGGGCTAAGAAGAGGATAAAGAGAAAGAGAGGATAGCAAGATAACCGAACCTGTTGAAGGATCCAGACCAAGGAATCCGACATCTTGTCGGCCGGGATCTTCTTGAGGAGGCTGCGGTCCCGGGGAGGGACGGAGACCTCGGCAACCTGCTGGGCCAGGGCTCGGTCAACAAACATCGAACTCCCAGGGACGACGATCGAAGCCAAGTCGCTCGCCAACAAGGCCCCGACCCCTGGTGATACGGGCGAAGACGCTGCGAGGGGGGCGGCTGGCAAAGCTATCGAAGGATCCCCGGCGATCGCCACGGGAAGCGCAGAACCTGTCGGACCGGAGGGATCCACGTCCTCCTTCCTCGTCTTTCCACCGCGGGGCTCCGAAGGCATCGGAGGGGAACGCTTCCGCCTCGCACCATCCTCACCCCCCGGAAGGGGATCGCCAGAAGAAGAGGCGGGAGGCGCGGCCACCACCTTACCCACGGAAGGCTCGGCTCGGCGCACTTCCTCCTCAACAGTCCTCCGAGGCGCTCTTCCAGAGGTACTACCTCGGCTCTGAGCGGCTCCACGACGGATCAGCTCATCGACGTCACGGACGAATTCGCGGCCAGCCATCCCTGCAAAGGAGACCGAAATCAGGATGAGTCATAGGGCGATCCGGGGATGAAAAAGCGACCTACCCGGAGACCACAAGACGGCCTTCAGGAGTAGGTCGTCCAACAAAGACCAGATGGACTTCGTTTCCAAAGGAAGAGCCAACAGAAGCGCAGCGGCTGCCCGGTCGGCGTCTGAAAGAACTAACGATGGGCGAGGGTGGACAGAACCGCCCCAGCTTGTTAGAATCTGGGCCTCACCCAAGAAGACCACGAAAACATAATCCGAGTTCCAATCCCCTGACCAGCGGGGTAACCCGATCAGGCATTCCCTCCTCGAACGAGCTCGGAGTAGCAGCCATGACCCCGGACCGACCGTCTGGACCTGGTAAAAGTGGAAGAGAAGGGGGAGAGTCGGCTCCAGACCACGGGTACAGCAAAGCGTTACGAAGCCCGTCAGTACCGCGATCGAACACGGGGTGAACTGACACAGGGACACTGTGAAATGTTCCATGACCTGGATGAAGAAGGGATGGAGCGGGAAGCGAAGACCCAGGCGGAACATCTCGACGTAGACGCCGACCTCATTGCTCCTCGGAAGGCAAATCCGCTCGTCGACAAATGGAACCCGAACCTCGTATGGGAAGCAGAGATATCTTTCCCGGATCTCCGCGGCCACCGAAGGAGGGGTCCTCGACGGCGTACGGAGGACAACCGGGGGCACATTAAGCCGTACGGCAGCCGACGCCACGTCATCACGGGCGTAGTCTGGAAAAAGTTTCTCCTTCCCCTTATCCTTAAGAGAACGACTCCCGGCGGGGGAACCTGATCCCCCTAGCCGGGGCTCACCCCGCCTGGACTCCGAAGGATCCCTTGCCCTTTGACCAGAACCGCCTATCCTAAGGGCAGCCATAAGATGAAAGCGAGAGAGGAATTACCTTTTTTTTCGACTAGTCTGGAGAAGGCAAGGAAGCGAAGGCGACGGGAAACTCTGAGTTGTGGAAAGCTTTGAATACCGGGAGAAGCAAGAGAGAAATGGAGATCAACGCGGCTGAGGACTTTATATACCAGGCGCAGGGGTGAATTCGAAGCGGCTGACAAAAACGCGCGGCAGGATTCGAAGAACTGGCGGCGTTTCGAAACCGGCGCCAGGGGAAGTCCAATCGATCCGCCTCATCATGACCTACATTTATGACCACGCCTCGGTTGAAGCGCCACTCGGAACCCCAGGAGGCGAAGCGGTTATACCAAGCTGGCCGAGGCCGATCGATCCCACCGATGGCGGCGCCCGAACCCCTCAGCTTCACAATTGAAGACGGCCCCGCGAACGGAGGGGGTAAGTTTGCAGCCACACGTGGCGGCATCAGAGAACCGATGGCGCTTCGGAGCCCGCGCCTTAAAAATATCAAACGGGCCCACCCATGACGACGACTAATAAATGAGTCGGCATCGACTGGCGAGCTTGTCAAAATCGGCAGGGGTCACATCGACCGAGCCGAACAGGCCGAAGCCAATCAACTCGACCGATGGGGGCAATTGTTACGCCTATTTGACCGAGACCCCAAAAGACACGAGCCCAGGAGCCCAACTACTAGTCGAAGGCCCACCTGCATCCTCAAGCCCATTCAACAAAGGCCCTGTAAGGGATCTTCTCGAATGTCGATCCGACCCGGCCCCGATAACCCGCTGGACACTCACCCACTCCAGCGAAAACCGCTCCCCGGAACGCGCGACCACTAAAGGGCGATAATGGGGAGGTGCTGGAATGGCGAAGAGAGCGGCGGCGAGGGGGAAGATTGATGGGGCACGATCGAGGGCGGGCGTGGGACGTGGGCCAGAGGCAATCACGCAGGGAGCTCTACAAAAGGGCTCGGAAGACGACGAAGAAAGGGACCGCATCTCAGGTAACAAAACCTAAGGTACTCCATCAACGACCTCGTTCCCCCAATTCATCTCCTTCCTCCCCCGCTCGCGCCGAGAGACGCCGTTAAGATCTCCTCACGAGTCGAACCGTCTCCGTCAGGCCTCCTTTCTCGGATCACTATCTGACTTAGGCATCAGAGGGGATTTGGCCGGAACCAAGGTCCGGCCCCCTGACGAGCGTTCTCGTCTACGCAGGTGGACAGCTGATCTACGGGCCGAGGCTACCCCTCGCCCCTCTCCGACCACTCGATCGACTGGATAGTGAGGCTTCCCCTCACCGTCAACCTGCCGAGGCCGAGCACGCCCTACCGAGGCCGAGCGTCTTAGTCGGGTCCGAGATTCCCCCTCGCCTCCCGTCGGCCGTGCATCTACCCGGGTGACTGAGGCTACCCCTCGTCCCCCTTTCAGCCGAGGCCGAGCACGTCTATCCGAGGCCGAGCGTCTCAACCAGGGCCGAGGCTTCCCCTCGCCCCTTCTGCACCAATTCGAAGCCCCCCAAGGGACCCAAAGCGGGCCCCTTGACCCCGTTGACCGGGTTCTCCACGGTCAACGCTTTGTAGTGAGAAAACACTCTGAAACAATATGTATAGTAATAATTTAGTGTAATACGCAAAAATATAATAGTATTATATGGATATAGTACTATAAGTTAAGATATAACATAATCCATATGAGTATATTAATAATACTAATATAGAATCTCCGCGTCCACGTAACTTAGATATATTATACATGCCATTAACTTATATATCCTATCAATATTTGCATTATGTATATTAATATATACATCACTTCAGTTTGAATTTGCCATACAGATGTAATATAGCGTATATGGTAATATATCATTACTATAGATCAATTACATATGTATATGATTTACTATAATATATCGATAGGACATGGATATATTGTCTTATAAGATATCATATTATAAACGTATATGGATTACTATACAAAGAATTAAGGACTATAGTATTATGTAATGTTAATTATAGGCACTGATAACTGATGTTATAGGTATGTATTGGATTATGTAATCAAGTATATATGGTACATTAGTAAATGCGACTAAGGTATCATAATTTGTTTATACATCCATACAGGTAAATAAATAAGTCATAGTAATTCTAATTTACTATTATTATATACTATAATATCTGAGTATCGCTGTCTACATTATAACTATTGGTTACATGATATACAATATACTATGATATGGAATAATATGTACAAATTATACCATTGTACTTATATTCCAATACAATACAATATGTTTAGCTATGATACCCATAGAACTACACATATGTATAGTAACTATAATGTGTACGTTATTATTGTTCCTATTATCCAGTGCATAGGGTATATGTGAAATCCTCAACCATTAAATAATTTGCTACAGTTAATAATAATATTTGCATATTACATAATTGCATGCCAGTTATTATCCCCAATTATTCACAGGTAAGTACTATAAATATATTGGATATAGTCGTGGATGAGGGATCAATATTCTCTTTGATCAGTATATATGGCAAGATATATCATACTAAATAATAGTAATTTTAGCAAAGGTCACATCCGCAATGTAATATATGCAATTATTGGTACACATTATCAATAATACCTGTTATAACAATTGCTATTATGGTGTATACATTATACTTGTTATAAATCAGTATCATTTATAACTCTCGAGACAAACTATTGTGCCCAATATCCAATACCTATTATAGTGTATACTTATATTGTACCAATGCTCGGTGGTGATAGAGTCCCTTTAGAATATAACTATGTACATGTTATTATGTAATCCATACCAGATATAATTACTATGCTAGCATATCCTCTATCAATGATACATAAATATTCATATATATAGTTGAATAGTAATTATAGTGATATATATGATAGTAATTATAATACTATATTGTGTATTACGTATAATAGAGTAATTATATATAAGTAATTAGATAGTGGATTATATCTTTGTTACTATATATAGCTTAAAATTATCGGTATATCACATAGTAATTTTAATACATATATAATAATGGTATCTAATTATTGTTAATTATCTAGTATACAGTAACCAAGTATAGGTATCCTATTGTGGACTAGTTATATTTGTCGATATACATATCTAATTAATGGATTATACTATATATCCTTATAATACAATAATTTATATTATGGTTATCATCATTCAAGGACTATAAATATATCTATAGGATATACAGTAATGTTGGATGAAATAATTTGACCCATAAATTATACCATGTATACCTAATAGATCTGGTATTCGATATATAACTATATTGGTTATGATACCTATATACAATATAGTACACATATTCTCTATATACTGTATATCCAGTCACTATATGCATTATTATTATCTATATCATGTATTATATATTATTTTATGTATGAACAGTATAATATAGTTATATAAATGTAATATTATACCTATAATATTCAAATTTACTTATATGTACTGCATATATCAAGAGTTACAGTTATAATAATATGTAAAGTATAGGATTATAAATAATTTGGTCATAGTTGATAATTGTAATACCATATAGTATTTATATTATATGATATCTATAATTTACTATCTCCTAAGCCCATTATACCCGTATTGATATAATTCTAGTATACCATATAAATATATCAGTACTTGTTAGTCGTGTTTAATAGTACACATAATACTAGGAATAACGTGACATTCTATATTTACTTGTCGATATCAAATGTTAACAAGGGTATCCTAGGACATTACATTATATTATTAGTTATAAGATAAAATTATATGTTATCTAATGGTATAATGATTGGTATGTCTATAGTATTAATATATAAAATATCCAATTGGTATACCATAACTTTGATAATAGTTATCTATTACATTACATAGTTCATTTGGGAGTATAGTTACCATCTACAAATATATGAGTATACCATTATACTCAACTATACTCGGTCACAAAATTCATATCTTCATTTACTCAGAGGTTGCCATATTCGAATTTATAATACCGCTGAATGCTCTCGATATACACATTATAAAATAACTCTTATATTTTAGGTACTTAATAACGTCACTACTACAGATTTAGGCTTGGGTAACGCCACTTAGATAGCGCTATCTAAGTGAGCTCTTGTATAACGCTTCTGCACTTGTAGAAAATAAAAATAAATCAAAATTAAGGTAAAAATCACTTAGATAGCGCTTTTTGTTAAAGCGATATCCAAGTAATGCCTTACCTAGCACTTTTTGGTAGCGCTTTGGTACTAATCGTAAACACTTTTATTAAAAAAATATCTATTATACATTTGACAGCGATTTTTGAATCCTAGGGCTGACTAGGACAAGCTGACTAGGACAAAGGGGTTGATAGAAAGACGGTTCAGATTTAATCTTAGGAAATCAACGGTTGAGATGTGATTTTGAGAATGTTTTAGAGTGGGGAAAATTAAATTTTGGTGGGAAATGCGTTGGGAGAACCGAACATTTGAAATTTGCTTGGTAACAGCGTTGGGGAAAAAATTTATTCTTTGCTCGGGAAATGTGTTGGAGTAAATCAATGGTTTTATGCTACAAGCCACACATCACACTCTCTCCCCCCAATGGACCAATGGTTTCATCTCTGCTCTCTGCTCTCTCTCTCTCTCTCTCTCTCTCTCTCAAAAGGAGCAATCTTGCTGCTGAAGGTATTTTTGTGTGATGGGGGTTGTTTTAGATCTTTCGGTTGATGGTGTAAGCTTTTATTGAATGGTGCTCTTCTTTATTATTTTTTCTTTTTAAGTGTTTATTTTGATTCAAGTTGGTTTCCTGAAAAATGGGTATGCTTCAAAAATTGGATTTTGACCTGTTGTTGTTTCATGGGATTTAGGGTTTATTTTTCATTTTTCAATTTCTACGCATGTGTTAAGTTTTCTAGCTTTGTTTACTTGCTTTCAATTTCTACCCATTGTTCTTTGCGAGCAGAGCGTGGCTTCAGATAGAGCGGGCCTGGCGGTAAATAAGAAAGGGCTGACATTGAGAGAGCTCCTTCAACGGACGTCTCATCACAATGCGAAGATACTGTGTTAATTATAGTTTGAATTATGATATCTAAGTGTACTCTTTTATTTTGATGAAGCTGCATTGGCCGGTATTAAAGATCTTATTTTGAAACATCCGTCAGAGCTAAAGCTGCACAAAGTCTCTTGAGAAGATACGCGAACGAATTCGCAACTCGGACAAAACTGTGCGACTGTGCGAGAAACATTGTATCAGCTAATGGAAATTGATGCTTTCTAGGCTTTAAAGGATGTATTTCAAGAATTTGTTCTTTTCTATTTACTTTTATACCATCGGTCTGTATTTCAAGAATTGAGAATATGTTTTCTTTAAAAAATTTGATAATGTAATGCCCATCAATTAAGGAAGACTTCCGTGTAACTTCCATCTTATCACATCAGAGAGCTATATTCTTCGTATGTTATGATTTTAATAAAAATTCTTTCTTTAACTTTCTTCTTTTTCATGATATCAGACTCCAGAGTGCCAATTATTTCATTATTTTATTGCTTCGTCGAAAACGTCCGTGTGGAATTTGTTGTTTTACGCTAATTTGTTGTTTCATCCACGCCAAATTTGTTGTTCCATATCAGACACCGAATTTGTTATTCCGCGCCGAAGGCGCTTGTGCCGCTAAATATTTTTACCCTAATTTGTTGTTCTTTTAAATTTTAGCTGTGGAAATAATTTTTTTGGGAATAAAGATTTCGTGTCCGTGTCGAATTTGTTGTTCTACGTTATTTGTTGTTACTCACAGAAGGCGTTCATGCCGAATTTGTTATTTTATGCTAATTTATTATTCCGCGTCGAAGACGCCCACGTCGAATTTGTTGTTCCGTGCCAAATGCGCCCGCTGAATTTGTTGTTTCATGTCATGTGCCGAATTTGTTGTTCTCCACCGAAGGTGCCCGTGCCGCTAAATATTTTTACGCTAATTTGTTGTTCTTTTAACTTTTGGCTGTGAAAATAATTTTTTAGAGAACAAATATTTTACCGAGTCGACACCCGCTAAATTGTTTACGCTAATTTGTTGGACGCGTCGAAGGCGCCCGCGACGAATTTGTTGTTTACGCTAATTTGTGGTTCGCTCGAAGGTGCACATGCCGAATTTGTCGTTCCGCGTCAAAGCTGCCTGTGTCGCTAAATATTTTTACGTTAATTTGTTATTCTTTTAAATTTTGGCCGTGGAAATAATTTTTTGGGAACGTAAATTTCGTAGGGGGAAAATCGTAAATGACCGTGCCTACAGACACATTTTATGACTAGGATAAGCTGAATATGACAAAAGGGTTGATAGAAGAACGGCTAAAATTTAACCTTGAGAAATGAATGGTTGAGATGAGATTTTGGGAAAAGTTTTGGAGGAAAAAACATTTCTGAGGAAATGAAATTTTTTGAGGAAATGAAAATTTTTGAGGAATGAAAGTTTCTATAGAATAGCAGAGTGCACGCAATTATGCATCTGGGGAAAAAAACTTTAACGTGCACTTAATGCTGCTGATACGTCTATTTCGCGAAGGCCCAACAACATAGGCCCAAAAGCACAACCCACCGAACGAAGCCCGAGAGATACGAGCCTGGATGCCCGACCGCCGATCGGAAGCCCATCTGCGCGATCAGGCCTGCCCGGCAAAGCCCCATAGAGAGCCCCCAAATATCAATCCGACCCGGCCCCAATAACGCACGAATCACCCACCCATTCCAGCGATAACTGTTCCACCGATCCCGTGACCACTTAATGGCTGTGATGGGGAGGTGCTGGCATGGCGCAGGAAGCGGCGACGGGGGGGCGGATTGAGGGGGCACGATCAAGGGCGGACGAGCGACATGGGTCGGGAGCAGTCACGGCGGGAGGTCTATAAAAGGGCTAGGAGGACGACAGGACAGGGGACCGCATCTCAGGTATCTAAAACCTAAGGTACTCCATCAACGACCTAGTTCCCCCATTTCATCTCCTTCCTCCCCCGCTCGCGTCGTGAGACGCCGTTCCGATCTCCTCACGAGTCAAACCGTCTCCGCCGGGCCTCCTCTTTCAGATCACTGTCTAACTTAGGCATCGGAGGGGATTTGGCCGGAACCAAGGTCCGGCCCCCTGACGAGCGTTCTCGTCTACGCAGGAGGACATCTGATCCACGGGCCGAGGCTTCCCCTCCGCCCCTCGCCGACCACGCAACCAGCTGGACGATCGAGGCTACCCCTCATCGTCCGACCGCCGAGGCCGAGCACGTCCGACCGAGGCCGAGCGTCTCAACCCGGGCCGAGGCTTCCCCTCGCCCTACCAACGACCGAGGACCCCGATTCGGCCCAGCCGACGCGCTCCATGTCGTCTGTAGTTCCAACTCGTGCCTCGCCTGCACCGACTCGACACACCCGAGGGACCCCAGTGGGCCCCTTGACCACGTTGACCGGGTTGTCCACGGTCAACGCTTTTGTAGTGAGAAAACACTCTGAAACATCTGGCGCCGTCTGTGGGAACCGAACTGTCCCACGAAGAAACAAACCGCACCTGCAATGGCACGAGCCAGCAACGGAAAGAGATGCATGCCCCCCATTCCGGAGGAGGGGAATGGCGCACTCAACGGCAACCTTGAAGACACACCCGGCAGCGATCACCCCGCCCCCTCAACCGAAGAGATCGGCGGGTCGGAACTGGCCACGCAGGGACAGCTACGTGCCCTGGCCCAGGAGACCAACGCGAGCATCCAGACGTTGGTCGCGACGGTACAGCAGCTCGTCGGCCCTGCGCCAGCCAACGGAGGCGCGTCGGGCGATGGCCATCGCTGGGCGGGGGGTCCCCCGCTCTTACGGTCCGCTGTGGTCGATGACCACGGGACCCAAAGACCGAACGTGGAGCGTCGGTTCACGTTGTCCGGCTCCCGTCAGGCGAGATCACGTGCCTCCTCCCCTTATCGTGAAAGGAGCCGAAGAGAAACTGAAGGCACGGGGGACGAATCGGTGACTGCGTCGTCTCGTCGACCACGATCACTCCACCGCAGGAGAAGCAATCGACACCACTCGAGAGACCGATCGCGGCGGAGCGGGAGCTCCCGCCAGAGGAGCCGGGAACGCCGGGTCAGCCCGACCCCCAGTGTGGCGAGGGCCGTGGAGCCGACCCCACCGGCGCCTGTGCCCCCTCCACCACCGAACGAACCAGAGGCGGGCGGGTGTCGAACCCCCGGGGGCATCCACGGAGACCGGTGTCCCCTATCACGGAGAATAACCGACGCGCGGGTCCCCTCTCGATTCAAGATCCCGGCGCTGGGGAAATATGACGGGATAGGAGACCCGGGAAACCACGTGATGGACTACGAGGGGGACATGTCCTTCCAAGGAGCCGACGATGACCTGCTCTGCCGGGGCTTCTATTCGACTCTCAGGGGAGCGGCGAGGACCTGGTACCGCAGCCTACCCAGCCGCTCCATCGACAGCTTCGAGGAACTCACCCAGCTGTTCTGCAAACAGTTCATGGCAGGGAGACAGGTAAAGCCTGATGCTGAACATCTGTTTAACATAGTGCAGGGCCCAGCTGAGCCGCTCCGAAAGTTCATGCGCCGCTTCAAAGCGGAGAGGCTGAACGTGAACAGCCCTCCCGACCTTGTTGTCCAAACGGCCCTTAAGAAAGGGCTGCGCCATAGAGGCCTTAAGAAATCTCTGCACAACGATCCCCTGAAGGACCTCCCAGGGATCATGGCGAGGGCCGAGCGCTTCATGTTGACCGAGGAGACCTTGGCCATTGAGGCAGGAAAGGCCACTCGAGGGACCAAGCGCGGCGACAGCGGACGAGGCAGCCCCGAAGGGCACCGGACCGAGAAGAGGCCGAGAAACAGGCCGATAAACAGGCAGCGGGGAGAGGATACGAGGGACGCCACCCCAGACGCCGTCCTCGCTCAAGTACAGAAGGAAGAGCACACCGATCTCCCCCCACCGAAGGCAAAAAGAGGTGGGAAGAATGGGGAGAAGTACTGCAAGTACCACAAAGACAATGGCCACGACACTGAAGACTGCTGGCACTTAAAGAAGGACATTGAGAAGCTGATGAGCCGGGGGCACGCCAGGAGTTTAGTCGACGAGCCGGCCCACGGAGAAGGGACCTCCATGCAGCCGGACAAGGGGTAGAAGATCAACACCGTCCAAGGACCCCTCCGCATCATAGAGTGAGCGGGCGAGGTCTCTCCCCCCAGTCGTAGCCTAGTCCGAGGGGATTATCTAGGTTTACATCCCTCTGTCTAGCTTTATTTCCTTTTTCCTTTCCTCCAAATGTACTAGTCCGACAGTACTCTTAAGAGTACAATTGCATTCCCTTTTGTCTTTTCTTAATCTTCGACGGAATCAACGTTTCACTAAGGGTGCAAAAGAATGAAGACAGCCGCCTCACTGGAGGGGGAGGGGGAGCTTCGCCCTCACCGACCAACTCCTGCGCTCATAAGTCTGGGGGCAATTCCCCCCACCAGCGCGGACGCCGACCGGTCCTGAGCAGAAGAGCTTCGCCCTCGCCGACCAGCTCCTGCGCTCATAAGTCTGGGAGCAATTCCCCCAGCCAGCGCGGACGCCGACCGGTCCTAAGCCGAGGAGCTTTGCCGACCAACTCCTGCACTCATAAGTCTGGGGGCAATTCCCCCAGCCAGCGCGGACGCCGACCGGTCCTAAGCCGAGGAGCTTTGCCCTCGCCGACCGACTCCTGCGCTCATAAGTCTGGGGGCAATTCCCCCAGCCAGCGCGGACGCCGACCGGTCCTAAGCCGAGGAGCTTTGCCCTTGCCGACCAACTCCTGCGCTCATAAGTCTGGGGGCAATTCCCCCAGCCAGCGCGGACGCCGACCGGTCCTAAGCCGAGGAGCTTTGCCCTCGCCGACCAACTCCTGCGCTCATAAGTCTGGGGGCAATTCCCCCAGCCAGTGATCGCTCCAAAATGCAACCCAAGAGCATGAACAAAAACTTGATCGGCCCCGGATATACACCCGGAGAACGATTGTAGTTTTACCGCAAGCGCACGGCAAAGTGGCAAGCGGGTATCGAACACGAGGAGGTGGTGTTGGCTCCAATCTATCCTAGGTTGGTTTGACTACGAATGTTTTATTGGTGGAGATGGTTATGGTATGATATAATGGAAATGGTGGTGGATGTCGGTGTCGATGATAAAGAAATCAGTCAAATATCAATTCAAATACAATATAATAAAAGAGGGAATTTGCCTTGCGGCGATCCTGTCACAGTCGTCGGGCAAAGTATGGGGATATAAAACCAAATAAAGACGTCTAGGGCTAGGGAATTCCCACTACGGATCGTCATACATCATCGCAAATAGTGAATCTCAATATTACTAGACTTGTGTTGAGGTGAACTAGTCGTAACTGAATAGAGAACCAAGCTCACGCTCTCGCGCTATTGCCGGTCTATAGCAACCTAGATTAGGGCCCAATCTATTGCAAACCCTAACCTAAGCCGCTAGCATGAAGATTGACATCATCGTCCAATCGCTCCTCGAGCCCACTCTCGTGCAAACTCGAGTTACGATCTAGGTTGTGATAGTTCGTATTCGTCCAATCTCTTGCAAACGAATATTGGTATAGATTTACAATTAAAAATCCTAGCTTTGGGCCAATCTCTTGCAAACCAAATCTAGAGAAATCCAATTGTAAATCTAAATCGAATATCTAGGCCTTCCCATCGATTAGAATCCAATCTCTTGCAAATCCCAAATCGATGGAAATCCCTAGCTATCCGTAGTAAATCAATCACAACCTAACTTCCTAGCAATTCTAGCAATTTGGAAATTCATTCATCACAAATCTGAAATTAGATCCATAGGGTTCATCCCCAAACCCTAGAACAACAAATCTACTCTAGCATAGCAATAAGGATATGAGAATCAATAGAAATCATTGCTTGCATATAAAAAGATAGCAAATCAAAGATTCAAATAATAAGAATAGAAATACTTAGCTTAGATGAAGAATTCCAATCAAAATACAAGCTTTTTGATCCAAGAGGGGGCCTAGGGCATGGCCTAACCTCTAAAAATAACTCTAAGAAAACATAATGGGGCTCCCTCTAATGGTGGCTACAAACCCCCTTAAATAGCCCCCAAAAAACCCTAGCAAAAAGCCCTAGAAATCCCCTCCAACTCACGCACGAAACGGAGTCCGCGTACAACTTTAATTCTGGGCAAGTTACGACTCGGCCGAGTGGGGAAAGCTCACTCGGCCGAGTGAGAATTCCAGCACTGCAGCGTCGACTTGCAGAAATTCTCCAGATTTCATCCGACCTCCGATTTGCACGTTCTTGGTGGCGTTGGAACCGTCATGAAGTCTACTATCCATAAAAAATATGAGAAAAATACTTTGATTGCTGGAATGATAGCAGATTTCAAAAGAGTGGGAGGTTGTCTGAAAATCTGGGCGCTGCGTGTCCTCGGCATCACTCGGCCGAGTTGACTTCTCTACTCGGTCGAGTGGGCTTCTCTACTCGGCCGAGTGACAGAGCCTGTAAAATTCCAGTAAGTCAGGGGTCTTGGGGGGTCTGTCTTCGGAGGTGACTTGGCCGAGTGACTTTACTCACTCGGCCGCGGGGCAATCGGTACTCGGCCGAGTCGGAACCCTCAATCGCCTGACGGATTCCAGTAAGTCTGGGATTTTTGCTTACCGTCATCGTGATGCCACTCGGGCGAGTGGTGTCTCTGTGCTCGGCCGAGTGGGATGGCGATGCTCGGCCGAGTGCACGCTGATACTCAATCTGCTGCGTGTCCGATCTGGCCGGCCGAGCGGGTTTCTTTGCTCGGCCGAGTGACTCCTTCACTCGGCCGAGTGGCATGCTGAAAATGCCCAATCTTCTCTGTTTCTCCTCCTCGTCGCTCCTACGGAGTTCCTTCTTCTTCCACCTGTCTCCTATCGCCGAATAGCCCTCAAAAGAGCCTTGGGTGACGCTCCGGAGTGGGTGCAAGTCCCTTAAGCTCATTTTTGCTCCCGATCGCTCCATATTTCCTGAAATCCGACAAAAATAAGAAATAGTGAAAAGTAATGCAATATCGTCGAATAATCGTGAAAAGCGTGATATGGGTGATCGAAATGGCATGCAAATATGCAGAAAAAAGGTGTAAAATATGGACCGATCAAAATCCCCCAAGCTTACCTCTTACTCGTCCTCGAGGAAGATAAGTAAAAAGACGAACTCGGGAGATGAAAAATAAGGGAAACGAAATAAAAGAATACGAAGTGGAAGGGGTCGCTAGATTCTTCTCTCGGATCTCAAGCCATAAGCTACACATCACGATAACTTGGAAAATACAAATCACATGCTATAAGGATTTCATATCTTACATAAACATGGTACTTGCAAGCTTTTAAGATCAACAAAAGGGATTCTCTAAATTCATACAATCAATTCATATCCACATCATGCATTTCATAGAATTTAATATACAATTCATTGGCGATGCACTTTTCAATCAAGAGTTATAACAGAAGCATATAAGAATCACACCAAACATGCAATGGAGAATAGAATAAATCATGGCATTCACATATTTATATCGATTCATAAGAAATCTCCATAACTAAGGTATTGTGCTAAGTTTCAGCATTATCAAACTTCCCCATTCGTGCACCTCTCCACTCTAATGTCGCACTCACTCATATGGTCAAATGAGTTCACCCCCCAAGCTTAGCTTGAGGCATCGCATCTAAAGGAATATGATAGTGGAAAATGGGATTTTTGCCTTGGTTTTCCCAAGTATTTTGTGGCTCCAATAATGAGATAGAGAAACAATTTTTTTTTCTTTTTTTTTTCTTTTTGAACTTTTTCGTTTCTCACTTTTCTTTTGGATTTTTGTAGGAGCTATTTGATTTGTATTTTTGGTTTTTGGCTCCTTTTTGGCTTTTTGGACTTTTTGGAGCAACCTTTTCTTTTGTAGGGATTTTTGGGAAATAGATGCGATATAAGTAGCTTTAGGAGGTGAACTCAAGTGACATGTAGAGAATAAAAAGATATATGTGGAGAAAGAAATAATGTAACACTCGGTTCACTCTAAGATGTGCACGAACGGTTCAATAAAATAATACTTCAACTAAAACTAATATGTAAGCATGGATATTCTCAATCATCTCAACAAAAAGTGAAGTCAAGCGGTAAAGCGCACAATCATATCAGGCATGCAACAGAAGGTGAATAAGACAATAAAACTGATGCTTCAGATATACTAATGATGCGTGAATCTTGGTGCATTTCCAACAAAAGCATACCAAACACTAATCCATACATTCAGCTTCAATTAATATCATGCATTCATGTAGATGAATCATTAAAAGAAATGGATTTGCAAACACATGTGAATAGCAAGACTATGGAATACTCTTAAGTAGCATGGCAAGGAATAATAAGCATCATGATGGCTACTAAAGCAATAAGATATATCATCATAAGGAACAAATCTAGCAAAAGGAGGAAAGGAAAATAAAGATATAAAAATAAAAGAGAGGAAAGAAAAGAAAAACAATCACACAACATGATGCATGAACACACATAAAAGGAAAATAAGATGGAAAATTCAAAATGATGATGCAAAATTTTGAAAAATTCTAAAAAAAACCCTAAAATAAAGTAAAAATGCAACTAATGCATCTAAATGGCATGGAAATGCACTCCCCCAAGCTTAAACTTCACATTGTCCTCAATGTGATCATAAAAGGAAAAATATGAGGAACAACGATAAATATGAGGGAGGTGAAAGAAAAATGATGAAATGAATGTCATGAAATCCTAATGCAACTGTATGCACATACAATGATGCATGAGAGCGATTTCCCCCAAGCTTATACCAAACAATCCTATTCAAATGACTCGATCAAAAATGTTATGGCTTTGCAAAGCGTGATCAAGTCAAATGAATAAGAAAGTGAGTATTCACTTGAAAGAAATGCTCGATGGTGGTGAGCAAAAGGATGTGGGGTATCAAAATATGTAGAGGGGAATTAATATATATAATGGGTTTGGGGTGTAAAAGATTTTTGTTGCCATCATATGAGGTGATATTTATTCAAGCAAATCTATACGGTCCTCTCGCTGTCGAGAGGATTCGGGTTTATTGAAAGCATAAAATTTCTACACTACTGGATTGATATCACCTATAGCAAAAGGCGGATCCAGTATCTTTGCCGGTGCAGGCAACTGCTCCAACTGCTCTTTCCGTGGCTCTGCCAGATGCATGTGTCCACGGACTCCATCAGATTCCAGCAATGCGGCTTCCAGCATCTCCCCAAGGACTCCACCTGTACCCTGCAAGAGATAAGCCGCATCAATCTGATGTGGATAATTCTCCCCCAAAATAAATGTATTCCAAAGAGGGTCATCAACATAAGTATTTAAAATTAAAAACGTTTGACAACACTTCCCTGGAAATAAATCTCTACTCTCGTATACCACGTCGATCAACTCCTCATTATTCGCCTCAGGTTGTTCAGGTAGCTTGGGCATATAAGCATGGGTTTCATCAGGCAACTCCTCATCATCGTCAGACTTATCCCATCGCACCTCCTGATCATAATCAATAGCATCCATGGGTGCTAACTCCTCGCTCTCCTCCTCGTATACGTCCCATCGTACCTCTTGATCGTATGTACATGAATCCTGCAAAAGGTGCAATGAGTCGTCCAAATCTGAATCATAGCAAGCATCATACACGGGAGGGGAATCAAATATAAAGGGCGAGGGAGTAAAGAGATCTCCCTGAAGGGGAGCCAAAAGCTCTGTGGGATTGTCCTCGGCGTCAGTGGTAGGGTGGTCCTCAGAGGGATGCTCAGCCTCTGTAGAAGGTGGGGATGGCTGCGGTAGCTCGAAAGGAGGAGGGTAATGCTTGGGATCCTCATGAATGGCTGTGTCCTCGTCCCAATGCATGGCCTCCCCGGTGACAAGCTCTGGCTCCGCATGTAAGGCCTCCTCAATAGTAGGTGCAGGTGGCTCTATGGGCTCATGTATCTTGACCGCGGTATATAAGTGGGTCTTGTGCCCCTCAATTAGAGCATAGACTCCATCATCAATTGTGCTTGTGGAAGAGATACAATGAGTAATAAAGTTTTGAAATTCAAGCTCAAAAGGATCACCTGCCGTTATTGTCAATGGACCGGAATTTCGAACTACGTCGACAATGTTTCTCAATAGGTCCGTGTACGTGTCCTCCTTTGGCAACTCAGATGTCTCTATTTGTGGAGTGTTGATGGTATAAAGGTGGATATGATCACCTTCAAGTGAAGCATACACTCCATCTATGATAGTACCTGCACTAGAGACATTAGCCATAACAAAATCGATGAATACTTGGTCGTATGGTTTACTTACCGTAACGATTAGTGAACCAGTAGATCGAGCATCATCTATCATTTGCTCCAAGGCTGCTGCCAGCTGCAAATCACTGAACTTCCCCACTTGCATCCTCTTCAAAAACTCACGTGAGGGTCCCTTTAACCTTCTAGTGAAGATATCAAATAGCGTGGCGTCATTCCACTCATGGTCTGACTCCGTCTGGAACATTTCTAGCATTCCTTCAAACCTAGACAAGGCTTCCCCGAAGGATTCTCCATCAGCCTGATAGAATGCATCGAGATATATGTAGGATTGTATAGAGCCCGCTCGCATTTTCTTTGGAAGCACCATCGCTGCAACAACTGTACCTGATCAAGCAAAGTAAACTACCTGGAAAAGACGTCAGTGGTACAAAGAGAGATAAAGATAATAATAGTAGCAGGTGGTGGGGAAAAAAAATCTCTCTCAATGTTTTTTTTTGTTTTTGTTTTTTTTAAATGTAGTCTAATCAACCTAATTGTGACAAATTGGCACCCAACGGGAAACACCTCCCCGGCAACGGCGCCAAAAACTTGATCGCTCCAAAATGCAACCCAAAAGCACGACCAAAAACTTGATCGGCCCCGGATATACACCCGGAGAACGATTGTAGTTTTACCGCAAGCGCACGGCAAAGTGGCAAGCGGGTATCGAACACGAGGAGGTGGTGTTGGCTCCAATCTATCCTAGGTTGGTTTGACTACGAATGTTTTATTGGTGGAGATGGCTATGGTATGATATAATGGAAATGGTGGTGGATGTCGGTGTCGATGATAAAGAAATCAGTCAAATATCAATTCAAATACAATATAATAAAAGAGGGAATTTGCCTTGCGGCGATCCTGTCACAATCGTCGGGCAAAGTATGGGGATATAAAACCAAATAAAGACGTCTAGGGCTAGGGAATTCCCACTACGGATCGTCATACATCATCGCAAATAGTGAATCTCAATATTACTAGACTTGTGTTGAGGTGAACTAGTCGTAACTGAATAGAGAACCAAGCTCACGCTCTCGCGCTATTGCCGGTCTATAGCAACCTAGATTAGGGCCCAATCTCTTGCAAACCCTAACCTAAGCCGCTAGCATGAAGATTGACATCATCGTCCAATCGCTCCTCGAGCCCACTCTCGTGCAAACTCGAGTTACGATCTAGGTTGTGATAGTTCGTATTCGTCCAATCTCTTGCAAACGAATATTGGTATAGATTTACAATTAAAAATCATAGCTTTGGTCCAATCTCTTGCAAACCAAATCTAGATAAATCCAATTGTAAATCTAAATCGAATATCTAGGCCTTCCCATCGATTAGAATCCAATCTCTTGCAAATCCCAAATCGATGGAAATCCCTAGCTATCCGTAGTAAATCAATCACAACCTAACCTCCTAGCAATTCTAGCAATTTAGAAATTCATTCATCATAAATCTGAAATTAGATCCATAGGGTTCATCCCCAAACCCTAGAACAACAAATCTACTCTAGCATAGCAATAAGGATATGAGAATCAATAGAAATCATTGCTTGCATATAAAAAGATAGCAAATCAAAGATTCAAATAATAAGAATAGAAATACTTAGCTTAGATGAAGAATTCCAATCAAAATACAAGCTTTTTGATCCAAGAGGGGACCTAGGGCATGGCCTAACCTCTAAAAATAACTCTAAGAAAACATAATGGGGCTCCCTCTAATGGTGGCTACAAACCCCCTTAAATAGCCCCCAAAAAACCCTAGCAAAAAGCCCTAGAAATCCCCTCCAACTCACGCACGAAACGGAGTCCGCGTACAACTTTAATTCTGGGCAAGTTACGACTCGGCCGAGTGGGGAAAGCTCACTCGGCCGAGTGAGAATTCCAGCACTGCAGCGTCGACTTGCAGAAATTCCCCAGATTTCATCCGACCTCCGATTTACATGTTCTTAGCGGCGTTGGAACTGTCATGAAGTCTACTATCCATAAAAAATATGAGAAAAATACTTTAATTGCTGGAATGATAGCAGATTTCAAAAGAGTGGGAGGTTGTCTGAAAATCTAGGCGCTGCGTGTCCTCGGCATCACTCGGCCGAGTTGACTTCTCTACTCGGTCGAGTGGGCTTCTCTACTCGGCCGAGTGACAGAGCCTATAAAATTCCAGTAAGTCAGGGGTCTTGGGGGGTCTGTCTTCGGAGGCGACTTGGCCGAGTGGCTTTACTCACTCGGCCGCGGGGCAATCGGTACTCGGCCGAGTCGGAACCCTCAATCGCCTGACGGATTCCAGTAAGTCTGGGATTTTTGCTTGTCGTCGTCGTGATACCACTCGGGCGAGTGGTGTCTCTGTGCTCGGCCGAGTGGGATGGCGATGCTCGGCCGAGTGCACGCTGATACTCAATCTGCTGCGTGTCCGATCTGGCCGGCCGAGCGGGTTTCTTTGCTCGGCCGAGTGACTCCTTCACTCGGCCGAGTGGCATGCTGAAAATGCCCAATCTTCTCCGTTTCTCCTCCTTGTCGCTCCTACGGAGTTCCTTCTTCTTCCACCTGTCTCCTATCGCCGAATAGCCCTCAAAAGAGCCTTGGGTGACGCTCCGGAGTGGGTGCAAGTCCCTTAAGCTCATTTTTGCTCCCGATCGCTCCATATTTCCTGAAATCCGACAAAAATAAGAAATAGTGAAAAGTAACGCAATATCGTCGAATAATCGTGAAAAGCGTGATATGGGTGATCGAAATGGCATGCAAATATGCAGAAAAAAGGTGTAAAATATGGACCGATCAGCCAGCGCGGACGCCGACCGGTCCTAAGCCGGGGAGCTTCACCCTCGCCGACCGACTCCATCGCTCGTGAATCCGGAGGCAATTCCCCCAGCCAGCTCGGGCGTCAACCAATCCTAGGCCGAGGACGAGGCAGCAAAGCAAAATACGCGAGAAGTCCGAGTAAGTCAATTTCGTTTATAACAGTTAACCAAGGTACAAAAGTGTGTTTTATTTACAGGAAATCGAAGTGAAGAAACCTCTTTACAAATAATCCGCTCTCGACGGACAACAAAGTTCGTCACCTACAGAAACTAGGGCAACACCGGCAGAGCAAAACCTGTCGACCAAGAATCCAAAGTTGCTGGCCTAAGCGAACATCCATGCAACCAGCAATTGTTGGTTCTGAAGCAGGGAGCCGGTAGCGAAGCCGAAGGAGACAGTGGGGTCAGGGATCCATCTCAAGTAGACTGGCCCAAAGCGAAGCGGATGCTAAAAAATTTGAGGATAAAAACAAGGGTGGCAGGCCAGGATGACTTAAGGAGCCCGGGATCGGGAGGACGCATCCCCAGGCGCATCCCCCTGTTCGGAGCGAGGGGGATTGACCGGCGGAGGGGCTTGCCGAACGCGCTCCGCACATTCCCGGAAGGAAGACTGGACGACTTTGACGATCCGAGGGGCGATGAGGTCTTCATACGTACCGAAGGCCTCCCTGAGAACCTCGAAGATCCCCTCCCCCAGGGTCCCAACGACGCCCCTCTCCACCTCCTCCGCAAGCCGCGCCACCTGACGCCGATCCGACATTTCCCTCTGAAGCTCCTCCCTCTCCAGGCGGAACGACTCCGCCGCTTCCTCAGCCGACCGCCGAGCGTCCTCCAACTTTCCATGGAGGTCACCCACTCGTCCCTCCAGCTCGGCCACACGGAGCTTGAGATGCTGAGACTCCATCTGGGCCTCCGTCATAGCTATCTCCGCCGCCCCAGCCCGCTCGTGGGCCCTCACAGAGGACTCCTCCAACTCCCTCAAATGGATGACTCGGCGCTGCGACTCCACGGCGAGCGTTGAACCCTGGAAGATGGGACATGAGCTAAGAAGAGAGTGAAGGAAAAGAAAGGACAGCAAGATAGCCGAACCTGTTGAAGGATCCAGACCAAGGAATCCGACACCTTGTCGGCGGGAATCCTCTCGAGAAGACTGCGGTCCCGGGGGAGGACGGAGCCCTCGGCCACCTGCTGGGCCAGGGCTCGGTCGACAAACACCGATCCCCCGGGGGTGACCTCAAGGGAGGCCGAGCAGCCCGCCAACAGGGCTCCGATTCCTGGCAATGGAGACGGGGACGCTGCGACGGGGGAGGTTGTCAGGGCCACCGGGAGACCCCCAGTGGTCGCCGCAGGAAGCACGGAACACGCCGGGCTGGAGGGTTCCACGCCTTCTTTCCTCTTCTTCCCTCCATGAGGCTCCGCGGGCGACGAAGGGGAGCGCTTCCGCCTCGCCCCATCTCCGCCCTCGGGGGCAGGAGGGGGCGCGCCAAGGGCAGGAAGGACAGCACCGGACCCGTCGTTACCCCCTGCCTCTTGGGCTGATGGGGCGGGTCCGGCCCTTACGACACCCCCGGGGAGGAGATCGCCAGAAGAAGAGGCTGGAGGCGTGGCCACCACCTTACCCACGGAGGGCTCGGCTCGGCGCACCTCCTCCTCAACGGTCCGTCGAGGCGCCCTTCCGGAGGTACTGCCTCGGCTCCGAGCGGCTCCACGACGGATCAGCTCATCGACATCACGGATGAACTCGTGACCATCCATCCATACAAGGAAAACCGAAATCAGGATAAGTCACGGGGCAATCCAGGACTGAAAAAGCGACCTACCCGGAGACCACAAGACGGCCTTCAGGAGTAGGTCGTCCAACAAAGACCAGATGGACTTTGCTTCCAAGGGGAGGGTCGACAGCAGCGCGACGGCTGCCTGATCGGCATCAGAGAGGGCTAGCGTCGAGCGAGGCTGGACAGACCCACCCCAACCTGTCAAAATCTGGGCATCCCCCAGGAAGACCACGAAGACATAGTCCGAGCTCCAATCCCCCGACCAGCGGGGTAGCCCGACCAGGCATTCCCTCCTCGAGCGGGCTCGGAGGTGCAGCCATGACCCTGGGCCGACCGTCTGGATCTGATAAAAGTGGAAGAGAAGGGGGAGAGATGGCTCCAGACCACGGGTACAGCAGAGCGTCACGAAGCCCGTCAGTACTGCAATCGAGCAGGGGGTGAACTGGCAAAGGGGCACCGTGAGATACTCCATGACCTGGATGAAGAAGGGATTGAGCGGGAAACAAAGACCCAGGCGGAACATCTCGACATAGACGCCAACTTCATTTCTCCTCGGTAGGCAGATCCGCTCGTCGATAAAGGGGACTCGAACATCGTACGGGTAGCAGAGACACCTATCTCGGATCTCCGCTGTCGCTAGAGGAGGAGTCCTTGACAACGTTCAGAGGACAACCGGAGGTACATTAAGCCGCGCGGCAGCTGACACCGCATCGTCACCGGCATAGTCCGGGAAGAGCTTCCCCTTCCCTTTATCTCGGAGGAGACGGCTCCCAGAGGAGGAATCAGATCCCACAAGTCGGGGCCCGCCCCGCCTGGACTCCGGAGGATCCCTCGCCCCTTGGCCAGAACCGCCTATCCTAAGAGCAGCCATAATACGAAGGTGAGAAAGGAATTACCTTTTAGCTAGTCTGGAGGAGACAAGGAAGCGAAGGCGACGGGAGACTCCGAGTTGTGGAAAGCCTAGAACAGTGGGAAGAGAAAGAGAGAAGTGGAGATCAACGCAGTTGGGGATCTTATATACCAGACTCAGGGGCGAATTCGAAGCGCCTGACAGGAACGCGTGGCAGGCCTCGAAGAACCGGCGGCGTTTCGAAATTGGCGCCAAGGGAAGTCCAATCGATCCGCCTCATCACGACCTTCATTTATGACCACGCCTCGACTGAAGCACCACTCGGAACCCCAGGAGACACATCAGTCGAACCGAGCTAGCCAAGGCCTATCGGCCCCACCGATGGGGGCAATTGATACGTCTATTTCGCGAAGGCCCAACAACATAGGCCCAAAAGCACAACCCACCAAACGAAGCCCGAGAGATACGAGCCTGGATGCCCGACCGCCGATCGGAAGCCCATCTGCACGATCAGGCCCGCCCGGCAAAGCCCCATAGAGAGCCCCCAAATATCAATCCGACCCGGCCCCGATAACGCACAAATCACCCACCCATTCCAGCGATAACTGTTCCACCGATCCCGTGACCACTTAATGTCTGTGATGGGGAGGTGCTGGCATGGCGCAGGAAGCGGCGACGGGGGGGGGCGGATTGAGGGGGCACGATCAAGGGCGGACGAGCGACGTGGGTCGGGGGCAGTCACGGCGGGAGGTCTATAAAAGGGCTAGGAGGACGACAGGACAGGGGACCGCATCTCAGGTATCTAAAACCTAAGGTACTCCATCAACGACCTAGTTCCCCCATTTCATCTCCTTCCTCCCCCGCTCGCGTCGTGAGACGCCGTTCCGATCTCCTCACGAGTCGAACCGTCTCCGCCAGGCCTCCTCTTTCAGATCACTGTCTGACTTAGGCATCGGAGGGGATTTGGCCGGAACCAAGGTCCGGCCCCCTGACGAGCGTTCACGTCTACGCAGGAGGACATCTGATCCACGGGCCGAGGCTTCCCCTCCGCCCCTTGCCGACCACGCAACCAGCTGGACGATCGAGGCTACCCCTCATCGTCCGACCGCCGAGGCCGAGCACGTCCGACCGAGGCCGAGCGTCTCAACCCAGGCCGAGGCTTCCCCTCGCCCTACCAACGACCGAGGACCCCGATTCGGCCCAGCCGACGCGCTCCACGTCGTCTGCAGTTCCGACTCGCGCCTCACCTGCACCGACTCGACACACCCGAGGGACCCCAGTGGGCCCCTTGACCACGTTGACCGGGTTGTCCACGGTCAACGCTTTTGTAGCGAGAAAACACTCTGAAACATCTGCAGATCGAATGCTGCTGCAGATCGAATGTTCTCACCCTCAACGCGGGGCCCACCGTCTCTTCGATGCATGAGGCAACAAGATGAGAATAATTTCTCGCGTCGAAGGTGCTAGCTAAATTTTTTTATGCTAATTTATTATTCTACGCCAAAGGCACTCGCGCCGAAGGCGCCCGTACCGCTAAATATTTTTACGCTAATTTATTGTTCCGTGGAAGTTTGGCTGTTGAAATAATTTTTTGTGAATCAAAAATTTCGCTGGGTAAAAATCTTTTATAAACCGTGCCCGCGGGCACGGGTTATGACTAATACATGTATATGACACTTAGGGGCTGTTTCTTTCGTAAACTTTGGACTTGAAAGTGGGCTTGGCCCACTATTCACGGGTCCTGTCTTGCACTGTTGGGCATTTCTAACCCCAAAATCCGCTCGCTTGTTCCTTTCGCCATCGAGAAAGCGAGGCGCTCTCGCTCCGCCGTGGCAGCCAAGATCAGCTCTGCACAATCCTCGCGTTTGGCTGTGATTGTGGGAAGAATCCAACGTCGTGGGCCCCCTTCGCGCTTGTGATCACCTCTCTCGCCTTATCTGTTGGCTTCGCGCTCAAACCCTAGGTCGCCCATGAAACCCTAGTTCTGTGCTGAAGTGGGATCTGCTCCGATCTAGGGTTTTGAGGTAAAAGCTTCAATTTTTACGGTTGAGGTATAGATGTAAGAGGGTTTTAAACAATTTCTTAGGTTTTTTACATCAGACCAGAGCTAATCAAGATCAATTTTTTATGCAAGGAAGCTTCAAAACGTGGTTGCCGATGGTGAATCCTTCATTGGATATGCCTCGGGGGTGCCACTGAGAACGGTGAAGGCAACGCGGGGTTTGGGGTTTGCCGCTAATTCGGGTTTGTGCAATTATTCTTGCTGTCTTTGCAAGATCAGGTATAATGTGATGCCTTCTTTGCTACTGCTCTGCATCTTTTGCAAAAAAAAATTGATGTCCCGTGGATTGCATGTGCTTCTGCCCTACTTGGTTGGTTTGATGCCTTCTGTGCATGATTTTGGAAACAATGGGAGATGCAGTTCATTGTTATGGTTTATTTTTTGGTTTACATTATCCCCAATGATGAATAAATTGTTGCTTGGCATGCTTGACCCAATTTTATGGTTGAAGGCTGGAGGGTTCCATCATTTGTAGGAAGGATAGGGACACTGTGGGGTTTAAATGATGGAGCAACTGCCTAATACCATTATAATTGACGGAGTAAAATCATTTTTTAAACTGAGGGGTATATAATATTTTACTGTGGAGTAAAATCAAAATCCAAGTGCATATCCATCCTTTTTACATAATTTGGTGTTAGAAATGGCAATCAATATTACTAAAGAAACAGCCCCTTAAAATGTGGGTTGAATGAAACAAACGAGAGGAATTTGGGGTAAGAAAAGCCTAACAGTGTGACCTTGCATGTCAGTTTATCCTAGAGACAAATCATATCTAAATTATTAAAATGTGACTATATTAAAGAATGTGGGAAAAATGAGGCCCTTTGGTATAGTAAAGCCCGATGATGAAAAGGTGATATGATAGCGATGACGCAATGTGACCCCAAAGATAGCTCTGGATGGCATGCATGTTGGCTCAAATTATTCCCCAATTGTTTTTTAATTTAAGATGGTAATAAGCAGTGAGGTGAGATGTTGAATGATAGGGATGAGTGAACCAAAGTTATATGATTCCAGGGCTACATTAAGGTTCGGACACAAATGAAAAGAAAGACTGTGATTTTCCAAAAAAAGGGAAAAAATAATTGGGGAATGTATTTGGATCAACAATGGAGTTGCAACCAGAGTGTAACATGAAATAAACTAATTTCTTAGGGCTAAAGCATTCATTCTAGCATACAGAAATGTCAAACAGTGCAAGATTGGACCTGTGAATATTGGGCCAAGCCCACTTTCCAAACCAAAGTTTATGAAAGAAACATGGAACACGTTGTATATGTTTTATATTGTTTTATTTTAACATCTTAAGGTTATTACGGGGAAAAGATGTTACTTTCTGTTAGTTTGCATCATTATCCGCTGCACTACTCCATGTTCAAATCATATGTAAGTAATCACTTATGAGGTAAGATATGTTTGATGCAATTAAGGTGGCCATGGATAGAGAAGGAGACAGTCTGGGGATTGATACGTGTACCGCTGCCGCGTCTGCTATTATGTTTGTCATCTTAGCTTTACAACTCTACCACGTTGATAGGGCCAACCCTATACCTAGAGAGCCATCAGCTATGCGGGATCTGCATAGGAAAGTCCACATGAGGAGAATTTTGCATGGGTCTGATAGTAGTTGTTTAAGCTACTTACGAATGCGAGTACATGCGTTCATGAATCTTGCATCATTAATGCGAAATAGTGGGCTTCTCAATGACACTATACATGTCTCCGTAGAGGAGCAGGTGGCCATGTTCCTTCACATTGTAGGGTACAAGTCAAAGAATAGAGTAATGCAAGTGGATTTTATAAGGGGAGGGGGGACAGTTAGCCGATACTTTAACAAAGTTATGGCTGGAGTGTGTTCACTACGGGATATGTACATGAAGCAAGCTCCTAATGAGACACCACCAGAGATAGTCAGTAATCAGAATTGGTTTCCTTATTTTAAGGTATGTGTGAAAGTAGTTATAGGTGGCAGTATATTAATAATTTTTGGTTATGTTGATATAACAATCCTCATTATTTCTGACCTAACAGGATTGCATTGGTATCATTGATGGGACGCATATAGATGCCATGCTCCCAGTCAAGCTTGTACCCCGCTTTAGAGGGCGTAAAGGGGTGACACAAAATGTGCTAGCAGCAGTTACACCAAATAAAAGATTCACGTACGTACTGGCCGGGTGGGAAGGATCAGCGAACGATTTTACGGTCCTGAAGGATGCCTTGTCTATACCTCCCCCCATGGGGCTTCGAGTTTATGAAGGTATTAGGCATACTATTACACATTTAATTTATATACGGTCATACGATAACGTTGGATCATAAATTGGTTTTTTATTTTTGAATGTAGGTAAATATTACCTTTGCGATGCTGGGTATACGACTATGCCAGGTTTCATATCGCCTTATAGGGGAGTTAGATACCATCTCAAGGACCATACTGATCGCGTCCCTCGTAATCACAGAGAGCTCTTCAACCTGCGCCATTCTTCCTTAAGAACAAAGATTGAGTCGACATTTGGTATACTCAAGAACAAGTTCAAAATTTTGACTTCAAAGCCCCACTACCCCTTCAGAAGTCAGGTTGATACCGTCCTTGCTTGCACCGTACTTCATAACTACGTCCAAATAGCAGATCCTCATGACCCGCAGCTTAATGAAGAAGATGGTGATGAGGGTGACGACGATGGGGATGACATTGATGATCATGGTGACGCCGTTATGGATCTTTCCCAGCAATTGCGTGTTCGTGAACAAACCGAACAGAGGGATGAATGGAAAATGCGCAGGGATCATATAGCTTGGGAAATGTGGGTGGACTACTGTAACATACATAATAATGGGAACACGGGGGAGCAGGGCCTATGAGCTTCTCCGTTAAATACCATTTAGGCTGATCCTATTTCGTATGACTAGAGTGTGTCTCATTATGTAACATATGATGATTATGACATTTGTTGCATCATGGGTTGGTTGGTTGAAGATAATTTCCTTACTATAGCATGGTTATTAACTTAAGTATGCTACATATGATGATTATGACATTTGATGCATCATGTGTTGGTTGGTTGAAGATAATATCCCTACTATATCATGGTTATTAACTTATACTACATGTGGCAGGTATGGAAGGGTCATCAAATTCGGGTCAAGGGAGCGACCCAATGCGGGAGGGTAGTGCTCCATTGCCACAATACTATGACCCTGCCTATATTCCTCAGTGGGGAGAGGTCGATCCACGTCTAGATCCACGTCTGGGCCGCCCTATTCCGAGGAGGTTGAATCCTGCACAATTTCCAGCTCCTACCTACCCAGGAGTTCCCCAACATGTACCATATCCTCAATATCACCAGTTTGGCATTCAACTGCCCATGCCAATGTCGATTTCCCCTCAGGCTGACTCAGGATACATGCAACTACTTCAAGCGGGGGAAATGATATCAGTGGGAAGCCATGTAGCACAAACTGCTGCCGCACGTACTTTGACCCCAAGTGGAAGGATGAAGTCGACCCAAAGTGGGAATGAACAGACGGCCGGAAGCGACTCATCTAGAAAGTCAAGCCGGCGAAGCGAAGAGGGGGATGTATCTGTGGATAGCCCAAGGAAAAAAGGCAAGGGTCCTGCATCTTCTAACCGCCAGAACGTAGTGTGGACGGCTGAGCATGATGCTTCCCTTATTCCGTTCCTAGCAGAACAGGCTATGAATGGCAATAAGGTCGATAAGACCTTCAAAGGGACTGCTTTCACTCTTGCTGCTGCGTATATCAATTCCTTGTATGGTACAATGTATACAAGTGGGAATGTACGCAATCACATGAAAGCACTACGGACCCGTCTTAAAGATGTCCAAGAGTGCATGGGCTTGAGTGGAGCTGGTTGGTGTGAAAAGACGAAGATGATAACAATGGATCCAGTTACATATGCGACATGGGCAGCGGTGTTTACTTATTCATACAGTATAGGTTACCTAAGTGTATAATAATTTGTGAAAATATTAAACATGATCATAAATGAGCTTATATTTGTGCAGGCAAACTATCGGAAGCGAGACTATGTCAACAAACCTTTACCTTGGTATGATGCACTGGTGGTGATCATAGGGGATGACGCAGCGAAGGGGGATTTCAAGAAGTCGGTGTACGATAACTTCGGCGGCCCGGTTGATGAAGGAGATGGAGAGGACTCCACTCATATTCCATCTCCTAGCGATGATGCACCACATGACATCCCCCCCAGTGCGTCCACAAATGATTGTAGATCAGCTGGGTCAGGACATCCTACCCCACCATCGGTGGGCAAAAAGAAAAATCGAAGGCGGCCCGTGAGGGATGTGACTGAAGTATTCCAGAACATATCAGACAATGTTGCCTTGGTCGCGGAAGCGATAATGCGCACACAACATAACTGGATGAAGGAGCTTTCAGATAGTGTATATGCGTTTCAGGAGTATCCTAGAGACGTACTACTTATGTTGTATACCCACTTCAGCAAGGATGAATTGGCAGCGAAGAGATTTTTGGCAGTGCCTGCAGATGCAAAGAAGATGATGATGGAGGCCAAAATTGCTGAGATTAAAAGTGATTTACGGGATGCTGGATATGACTCCAGTGTAGGTCCGTGAACCCGTAGGTTGGGGTTTCATAGGTGCCATGGATGGAAGGTGGATGGTGGTGGTGGTATTTTGGGTGTACAGTGGGTCAGGACTATGCTTATTTTGGTCGTAACAATTATGGAAGCTTAAGGGGATTATGTTGGATGTATTTTGGGTGTTACTTGGGTAGGATGGAGTATGGTGGGTCGTTGATGTATTTTGATTGGACCTTGGGGAAGCATTAGACTGAAGTATTAGGTACCTGTGATGCCAGGCTTAGTTTATTGCGGTATATATATGGTATCTGTTGCCTCCATGCTATATATATGCCTTGCAGTTGCTCCATGGTGTATCTTCATTGGGTTATCTCTTCTCACCCTCTTTTATCAAGTGGTTTCTATGCATTCCCTACTTGATTTATATATATGCCTTGCTTCAGGGTCATTGGTTTATCAGATGAAACTGGACTTTATATGCCATGCAGATAATTTCCTTGGGCTCTCTCTTCTCACCCTCTTTTATCAAGTGTTTCCTATGCAGTCCCTAAGTGATATAATATATGTATGCAGTGCTGAGGCACCATGGTATATCTGATGAATCTGGGAATTTATATGCCTTGTTGTTGGCTCATTGGGTTATCTCTTCTCACCCTCTTCTATCAAGTTTGTTTCTATGCATTCCCTACTTGCTTTATATATGTATGCAATTATGTATGCACCATGGTATATATGATGAATCTGGGAATTTATATGCCTTGCAGTTGTGTCATTGGGTTATCTCTTCTCACCCTATGGCAGCCAAGTGTTTCCTATGCATTCTTGAGGTAACAAGAAGCATTGCTGTGGCACCATGGTATATCTGATGAATCTGGGAATTTATATGCCTTGCAGCTGGGACATTGGGTTATCTCTTCTCACCCTCTTTTATCTAGTGTTTACTATGCATTCCCTACTTGATATAATATATGTATGCATTTCTGTGGCACCATGGTATGTCTGATGAATCTGGGAATTTATATGCCTTGCAGCTGTGACATTGGGTTATCTCTTCTCACCCTATTTTATCAAGTGTTTCCTATGCATTCTTGAGTTACCAAGATGCATTCTTGAGTTCCCTATTTCTTTGATGGTGAAGCCCAATGATGATATTCAGTTTTAAGGAAGGGATAATTATATCACTCTCAGCATATAGGATGGCGGGATTGTGGATACATGCTTGCACCACTCTGTCTGTGTTGCATAAAGATATATGGTCCCTCAATTATTCGGATTGCCTGGCTGCGTAGCTTCGTGTATTAAATCTGCCCCCAATGCAGCAGACATTATGGGTAGGTTCAGCATGGTCCACATCCACGCAACCATATGCATGAAAGCATGATAGAATACAATTTACCTGAGGGCTTCGCACATTCACTTTTCTTCGTTCATCGCCATGAGCTCTATTTCTTTGATGGTGAAGCCCAATGATGATATTCAGTTTTAAGGAAGGCATAACATGCTTGCACCACTCTGTCTGTGTTGCATAAAGATATATGGTCCCTCAATTATTCGGATTGCCTGGCTGCGTAGCTTCGTGTATTAAATCTGCCCCCAATGCAGCAGACATTATGGGTAGGTTCAGCATGGTCCACATCCACGCAACCATATGCATGAAAGCATGATAGAATACAATTTACCTGAGGGCTTCGCACATTCACTTTTCTTCGTTCATCGCCATGAGCTCTATTTCTTTGATGGTGAAGCCCAATGATGATATTCAGTTTTAAGGAAGGCATAAATATATCACTCTCAGCATATAGGATGGCGGGATTGTGGATACATGCTTGCACCACTCTGTCTGTGTTGCATAAAGATATATGGTCCCTCAATTATTCGGATTGCCTGGCTGCGTAGCTTCGTGTATTAATTCTGCCCCCAATGCAGCAGACATTATGGGTAGGTTCAGCATGGTCCACATCCACGCAACCATATGCATGAAAGCATGATAGAATACAATTTACCTGAGGGCTTCGCACATTCACTTTTCTTCGTTCATCGCCATGAGCTGTGTTTTATTTTTGCCTTCCTTTAACTATAACCCAGCTGAAAAAAGAGGGGGAGAAGAGATAACCCAATGACACAGCTGCAAGGCATATAAATTCCAGATTCATCAGATATACCATGGTGCAACAGCAATGCATACATATATTATATCAAGTAGGGAATGCATAGGAAACACTTGGGTCCTACCTGTTTTCCCATGTTGTATATATTAACATGCCACATGATATCTTGCATCTCTTTGATGGTATTTGCTGGCGATGCTGGTTATGAATTTTTTTTTTCAGGTGCCCAATGAGGATTGTGTGGCAAGGGTAACTATGAATTGTGCAGCATATGAAGCTGACAAATATGTTTCCTTGCTTTGGTTCGCTTATTGGGAAGTGGCTGAGAACGTGGGGAATATTTCGAGATGTGACTATAAAAGAGTGGGGGGACACCTCCTTCTATCAAAATCTTACTCATAGCCACATGCCATAAGAAACCAGCAAGGAAACGAGTAGATAAAATTTATATCTGAGGGCACCAAATTTTTTATCTTTTTTATTTTATCGGTTTTTCAGACATTTTTTTTGGTTTTCACTAGATTATTCTTATGTTATTTCTAACCCCATATTTCATATCATTTGTATGTATGTTGCATGCCTATCTATCATTAATCTTTTCAGGGTATGTACACATGAGTACCGGGTCCAGCTCCTCAGTTCAGTCCCGTACTAGAGTTGCGCCAGGGGGTGATTTGGATGCAGATCCCGCTGACACGAGGGTTTGCTACTGTGGGCTTGAGGTTGGAAGGAAAACTTCGTGGACCCGAACAAATCCAGGTAGGAGATTTTGGAGCTGTCCCTCACGCGGTTCACACAAATGCCCCTACTACGAATGGAAGGATCCCCAACACCCAGCCTGGTCCACATATGTGATCCTGCAGTTAATGGATGAGCATGACAGAAACCTCACCCGTGCAACTAATTCCACTTCATTCTCGGAAAGGCGTCTGTTAGAGATAGAGTCGGGGTTTGCAAGGCTCTTGGGTGGATTTGAGCGGACCAAGTTGAAGATGGAAAGCAACGTAGCCGATTACAAAACAATTAAGTGGGTTTTGTTTTCAATTTTAGGGTTGTTGTTATGTATTTTATTGCTGTTGCTTAACAAGAGTGGTTGATGGGTAGATACAGTGAACTTTTTTACTATGTTCCAAAACCGTAGTTGTTTTATATATGTATGCATTTCTGTGGCACAATGGTATGTCTGATGAATCTGGGAATTTATATGCCTTGCAGCTGTGACATTGGGTTATCTCTTCTCACCCTCTTTTATCTAGTGTTTCCTATGCATTCCCTACTTGATATAATATATGTATGCATTTCTGTGGCACCATGGTATGTCTGATGAATCTGGGAATTTATATGCCTTGCATCTGTGACATTGGGTTATCTCTTCTCAACCTCTTTTATCTAGTGTTTCCTATGCATTCCCTACTTGATATAATATATGTATGCAGTGCTGTGGCACCATGGTATATCTGATGAATCTGGGAATTTATATGCCTTGCAGCTGTGACATTGGGTTATCTCTTCTCAACCTCTTTTATCTAGTGTTTCCTATGCATTCCCTACTTGATATAATATATGTATGCATTTCTGTGGCACCATGGTATATCTGATGAATCTGGGAATTTATATGCCTTGCAGCTGTGACATTGGGTTATCTCTTCTCACCCTCTTTTATCTAGTGTTTCCTATGCATTCCCTACTTGATATAATATATGTATGCATTTCTGTGGCACCATGGTATATCTGATGAATCTGGGAATTTATATGCCTTGCAGCTGTGACATTGGGTTATCTCTTCTCACCCTCTTTTATCTAGTGTTACCTATGCATTCCCTACTTGATATAATATATGTATGCATTTCTGTGGCACCATGGTATGTCTGATGAATCTGGGAATTTATATGCCTTGCAGCTGTGACATTGGGTTATCTCTTCTCACCCTCTTTTATCTAGTGTTACCTATGCATTCCCTACTTGATATAATATATGTATGCAGTGCTGTGGCACCATGGTATGTCTGATGAATCTGGGAATTTATATGCCTTGCAGCTGTGACATTGGGTTAT
Organism: Scilla litardierei; assembly: GCA_030789695.1. NCBI lineage: Eukaryota > Viridiplantae > Streptophyta > Magnoliopsida > Asparagales > Asparagaceae > Scilla > Scilla litardierei. The sequence continues at coordinate 67,674,092 of CM061137.1, read as the reverse complement.
CTCTTCTCACCCTCTTTTATCTAGTGTTACCTATGCATTCCCTACTTGATATAATATATGTATGCATTTCTGTGGCACAATGGTATGTCTGATGAATCTGGGAATTTATATGCCTTGCAGCTGTGACATTGGGTTATCTCTTCTCACCCTCTTTTATCTAGTGTTACCTATGCATTCCCTACTTGATATAATATATGTATGCATTTCTGTGGCACAATGGTATGTCTGATGAATCTGGGAATTTATATGCCTTGCAGCTGTGACATTGGGTTATCTCTTCTCACCCTCTTTTATCTAGTGTTTCCTATGAATTCCCTACTTGATATAATATATGTATGCATTTCTATGGCACCATGATATGTCTGATGAATCTGGGAATTTATATGCCTTGCATCTGTGACATTGGGTTATCTCTTCTCAACCTCTTTTATCTAGTGTTTCCTATGCATTCCCTACTTGATATAATATATGTATGCAGTGCTGTGGCACCATGGTATATCTGATGAATCTGGGAATTTATATGCCTTGCAGCTGGGACATTGGGTTATCTCTTCTCACCCTCTTTTATCTAGTGTTTCCTATGCATTCCCTACTTGATTTATATATGTATGCCTTGCCGTGGCACCATGGTATATCTGATGAATCTGGGAATGTATATGCCTTGCAGCTGGGACATTGGGTTATCTCTTCTCACCCTCTTCTATCATGTGTTTCCTATGCATTCCCTACTTGATTTATATATGTATGCCTTGCCGTGGCACCATGGTATATCTGATGAATCTGGAAATGTATATGCCTTGCAGCTGGGACATTGGGTTATCTCTTCTCACCCTCTTCTATCATGTGTTTCCTATGCATTCCCTATCAAGGGGGTAATCTCACCTTGTTTATCATCACCCCAATCTCAACTAACTTCTTCCAACATTCCCAATCCCACATTCAACCAAAGAAACACAAGATTCTTGTGTGGGACCCGCATACACATCCCAATCCCACTTTCCAAACCCACTTCCAACAAAAGAAACACAAAACTCTTCTTTTCTCTCTCCAAAGATTCCACACCCCTCCAAAATTCTCAAAACCCACTTTCAACCAAAGAAACGGGCCCTTAGATAACGCTTTCGCTGGCCCAAATGTTTCCGCCCAACTTTTTTCGCTTCCCCCCTTTTTATTCCAGACCCTAGCCGTCATCACCCTGATGGTGCTCGAAGCTGTCACCGTCGACCACGTGGATTTGAGCCGATCGTGGAGGCGGGGGCACCGACTTGCCGGCAAACCGGCGATAACGGGCCGACGGTGTAGAGATTAGGGATTATGGACCGGACGGAGGAGAGGGCGTCGAGCTTAAGATCTTCAAATATGTTGAGGATGACGCCTTGGGACTGAAAAATCTCTAATGGCGGCCTCTTCTCCTCTTCTCCTTCCCTTCTTTGTTTTTTGATCTCTAATGGCGGCCTCTCCTCTCATTTCCAGATGATGATGTCATCCCACCAACCCAATTAGGTACCAAAGAGGCTTGTGATTTCTTTGTCATTAGGGTTCTATTTGATTGGTATCATTGGATCTTGAAATTTCTCTAGCCATCGAGAAGCCATCGTTTCGTTTTATTCGCTCCGCTCTAATTCGAAGAATCCACGAGCAAGAGGGATTCCGATCTTGAAATGGCTCTAGTCTTCAAGGCCTTCAAGTTCGCAGACACGAAGAAAGAGGCGGCGAAAACGGCGACATCGGTTGAAGAGGAAGCGAGACACACTGCGATTGTTTGGGAGAAAGAACGATAGCTGATCTTCCAGAATTTTTTTGGCCTTCGTATCAGTTTTTTTGTCCAAAATCAGGTACCTTTTATCCCAATTTGAAGCGGGAGAGTAGAGTTCTTGAAAACGGTAAATCTCTTTTGATTCTCTCTCTCTTAATTTTTGAACATTGTATCATATTATAAGAAGTTATCTTTTGTAATGAAATTCTTCCATCTAGATATGCCCAATCGCTTTATGTTTTTCAAACCATAAAGAAAATCTAATTTATGACTTTGGCAGACATCTTGGAAAGAGCAAAAACATAAAGAGGAAACTAAGAAACAATGAACGTTGAGGAAGAGGTTGGAAGGCTTAAGGAGGAGAATCAGCGATTGGGTCAGCGCCAACAAGATGGTTCCTATAAGGTTTGATTGTTTCTGTATATCTCAGTTGCATTGATCTTAGACTTTCAAGACCTCATTTTGCATCCTTGCCCATTTGTTATCCTAATTGGTTTTGGTTCATTTAAATTATCTTCATGTTGTATGGAGTGACTCGACTGAAAAAATAAAAATCAGATCTTAGATCATATAATTTGGGGATCTGAAATTATTCCCACTTGGGTTTCATGAGATGATGCGATTTAGCAGACACTGGATGTGGAAAGAAGGGTATTATGATTTTGTTGTGAAAAAACATTAGAAAGATAAATTGTTTGGAATGAGAAGAACAGCCTTGAAACTGACATATTACTTATAAGCGGGGATAAGGGGTTGTGATTTCGTTGCCAAAAATTTTTGGTTCAAAATTACACTGTGGGATAAGCATTATGATATTTATATAATGCGGTTGAAGAAATGACAATGCGTAGGAGAATATGGGATAATGACGTGGTTTATGCAAGACTGTATAAATGTCTGATCATTAATGTTGATGGTTGTACATAGACAGGGTCGATACCAAAATTGGTATATTTTTTATCCCATAATTCAATCTGTTTTGTCTAGAGACTCAGCATAAGTCATTGACGAGAATTTTTACAAATCATGTCTTAGAATAAAATAGCTCAACACATTTGATGGTTTAGAAATAACTGATATGAAAATCTACACACAGTATGTATCATTTAGATGAATTGGATCTTGATATCTGGACAACATGAGTGCATGTAAGTTGCAAATTTATAAATAGCGGAAACAAAACACGTAGCTCGTTTTAAAATTGACATGGAGAAATGATATTGCAATTAAATAAGGATTTTTTTGGGTAATCGAACTAGTATGTGTATGCTCTAAAATCCTTAATGTATTATCAAGTTAGTTCACATAGAAGTAGCTATTGAAGTTTACAGATGACAATGGTATTCAAGGCTTTCTATACACTTATAATCATTAAAGTTCACAAGCAGATAGAATGACATTAGGAATATGACAGTTAATGTGCAAGGTCAAAGTTAACACAATTATATGGAACAACTGCTTCTTACTGATGTCCAGAGATGTAACAATGGTAGTTTGATGCTTAAGACTCTTTGTTTCGAAGAATCTAATACCATGACATGAGCATGCTTAGGGTGTTCAATGGTATATTTGAAATGTTTGGCAGAATATGCTGCAGTAACTAAGATGAATGATGGTAGAGCATGACCTTGAGGGGGTGTCTATGCATCTGACATGCACCTTGCGCATATCATGGACGCGTGCCATATTTGTGCTAATGCGGTCCAGAAACATGATGACCATTTTATTAAAGCCGCGATTTACTGTTAAAATTTTATTAAAAACATGATTTATCAAGGACATGATTTGCTATTAGCAGAGACCAATAAGTGTGCTGAGTTAGGAGTCATAAGATCGTAGTTTGGTGTGTATCAAACCCTATAGGATTGTCCAAACAAACCACATGAGATGATTAAAGCTGATAAAGTATTTATTGATTTAACTGATGACATGGTTAAAGCTGATAAAGTATTTATTCGATTCTTGTATTGCTTAGTTGTTTATACCAGTTATGTCAGTTTCAATAATTCAATCAGAATGCTTTATGGTTCTGTTTTAGAGATTTAGGTGTGTGTCGTTAAGGAACAAGAACATTTTTTTTCAAGGTTTTTAATGCATTAACATCTATCATGAGTGGATCTGGTCTAGGTCACCATTTCTCAAAATCATGTATGTTGCCAATCATAGCTGAAGTTTTTTCTACCTTTCACTGTTACTATGTGTCTTCGGCTGACATGTTTTATCATCCTTGCGGTTAGGATCCAGTTCAGTGTTCACTGCTCGAAATTTTTTGTAATGATAGTTGTCTTATGCACATGGGCAGGTTAATATGATTCTTGTTTCCAGTAGGAATGCCATGATAGTTGCAGGTTCTATCATATGCACATGGACATATCATAAACTTATAGAATGAAAAGTAAGTCAAGTTCACTTTCATAATCCTTTTTGGATATATGAGAATGATAATTGCTCTTACAATTGAGTTTATCCTTTTGCAGGAGGCACTTTCTACAATGTCCACCAGGCCTGTTAAGCAAACATTTTGAAAAACTTATTCAGTGTGATCCACGACTAAGCTCGCTTCACGTGAGTAATATACATTCAATATCGTTATCGTTATTCATTAAACTGCTGATTATCTCCAAGAATACCGTTCAAACGCTGGGCACAAAATTTTTACTGTAAATGCTGCAGCAAGTATGCACCATCAAAACCGAGGAGCCAGTAGTGTGTGAGAGCACATCAGTTAAGACATTTTATTTTCACCATTGTTGCTGTTATCGAAATAAGTAGATTGTTATCATGTGGTGTAACATTTAGCCATCATTTGAAGAATGAGAATACATAGATAACTGATTCTGCAGTTCAAAAACTCTTTCACGACATACTCAGTTTATTTATTGTTGACTACAAGGCTTGGTGGCGGCGTTGCTGAAAAAGTGGTTGCTGCTGCGCTGAGATGCATTGTCAGCAACCAGGATAAATGGTACTTAGACCATGTAGATGCGACATAACAAGGATTCTATATGAATGAGCCACTTGTAAATATTACCGCGCCTGAACAGCAGAAACTGGTTATCGTCGGGCAGGTGTGCACGTGGGGTGAACGGATAGATGCATCTGATATACAGCAAACCATTTGGCCACGGGCAGCAGCAGCAGCAGGTAACATTTTCAACATTGTACTCAATTCTAGACAAGAACAAAACAAGATAGAAGCAGATTTTTTTTTCATAGAAAAATTTGGTGACATTGAGCATTTATTGTATCTCACCTAGAACGGTTGTGGACTCCACTGGAGAAACTAGCAAAGGACCCAGAGCTGGTTGGAGGAAGGTTGGCTCGGTTCAGGTGCTTGCTGAACCAAAGAGGTGTTGCTGCAGTGCCGCTGTATGGACTTGGTCGAGACCCCCCAATAGGCCCTGGCGCTTGCTTCAAGCAGTAAAAAGCCGGTCCTTCCACTCTGTGAATGTTTGTATTGCTGAGGTTCACCCAGCATGCAGTGCCTTTTTCAGCCAAGTAATGCTTAAACCGTTGCACCTCCACAAAGAGGCCATGAAAGAGTGGCTCGTTGTATCCGGTGGTGTGTTGAGGCTTATTACATTTTTCCAGTGAAGGAATAGTTGTAGTTGTCTTCTGGCGGTTTATGTTCACCTGATCCTTCAGAATTTCCAATATAAATAGAAATTCCTTCAGAATTTCCAATATAAATGGTACATTTTATCTTGAAATAAAATGTTTGCTCAGGTGCTAGAGCTGGCGCCAACGCAAATCCACAAAATGAAGCATGGGAATATCATGTAGCTGACACATTTTCTATTTTTTTTTATAAAAAAAAGTAAACATTAGCCACGGTTAGTCTGTGGCTATTACGTATTAGCTACGGACAGTCCGTGGCTAAAAAGCGCTATGCAAGGTATAAATCAAAATTTTTCGAGTAATCTTCAATAGCGCTTTCAAAAGCGCTAAGGTAGTAAAGCGCTATCTTAGTAAACCACTTAGATAGCGCTTAAAAAGCGCTATCCAAGCTACCATAGCGGTAGCTTGGATAACGCTTTTATAAGCGCTATCTTAGGAAACCAATACGATAGCGCTTATAAAAGCGCTATCCAAGCTACCATAGCGGTAGCTTGGATAGCGCTTGATCGGACTATTTTGACCGGGCCTGGAAGAGCCAAGCCAACTACGACTAGTCAAACGGCCTACTACGACCTTGGGGCTCCGGCCCAAGGGCTCCACGGGCGGGTCTCGCTTCTCCCCCCAATACGAAGGCCCAAAAAGATTACCCACTTTCATAGTGGAGGAAGTGATGGCCCGACTTAACGGCCATCACTTTAGCCATCATGGCTCGTAAGACATGGCAACCATCTTCTTGGCCATAACTTGCCAATAATGGCCCGACTTAAATGGCCACCCGGCCATCATGGCTCGACTTCATGGCCCGGCTTAATGGCCATCTAGCCATCAAGGCTCGACTTCATGGCCCGGCTTAATGGCCATCATTCTCTAGCCATCATGGCTATCTCATAATGGCCCGGCTTAATGGCCATCATTCTCTAGCCATCATGGCTATCTCATAATGGTTCGACTTGATGGCCCGACTTAAATGGCCATCACTCTCCAACCGTCAAGGCCCGCCAAATATGGCAACCGCCCAAGCCCATCAATCCAGCCATCATGGCCACCTTTGTGACATTCATCTCCTCATCAAGATGGGCGCAATTGGGGGGGGGGGGGGGGGGGGGGGGGGGGGGGGGGGGGGGGGGTCACGACTTCCCCATTTGCACGTCCCCATGAATGGCCGACATAATATCACATCATGGCGCATTATGAGGAGGGGGGGCCTATATGAAGAGAGCGGGCGGCGCCATCCAGAGGGGCCGGATCTTCGCGATCGAGAACAATGGTATCACATACAAACACTCTTACTCCTCCTTCCACCTCAATATTTCTCCTCCATAACTCGGCCCGGGGATCGGGTATCGGTCTCTCCACGAGCCATACTCGCTCCCACCAAGCCTTTACACAGATCCGTTCTGACTTAGGCATCGGAGGGGAATTGGTCGGAACCAAGGTCCGACCCCCCTGACGAGCTCTCTCGTCTATTCAGGTCCAGGAGATCCAGCGACGCCTAGGCTACCCCTTAGCGTCCTCCCAACCGGAGCCGAGCGCCCTCGTCCCCGAGCTCGTTCATCTCCTCCACCACGAGGACGTCGCTCTGCCGAGGCTACCCCTCGTCGAGCCGACGCAAGGATCCGCGTGTCTCGCAGCGAGCGACTCTGCCTCCAACCAATCCTAGAGGTTGTCATCTCGCCGAGGCTACCCCTCGGCCCGCCAAAGAACGGAGCCGCGCCTTTCCGCTCGAGCGAACGCGCCGTCGGTCGACCCCACCGGTCATCTCCGTCTCAAGCGACAGCCACGACAACTCGGGGGTCCCGCGCGTCCCCCCTTTGACCGCGTTGACCACGCACCTTCCACACTATTAATGTGTTCTGCTAAAAATAGCAGAAACATTTGGCGCCGTCTGTGGGATCGAGTTAACATCCACGATGTCAACCACACGTGCAACGACTTGTTCTGTTAATTAAAAACTTGGAAGATCCAGCGAGACCCGTAATAGGTCGGAAGGCAGTCCCTTGTCTTAAACCAGATCGGGCCGAGGATCAATCAACCCACACGGATGGGACCCCTCCCAAACTTGCGCAAATGACAGCTGCACCAATTAAAGAGCATTAAAACTTGCATTACATTTTTGCCAGCAGCAATCTCACGCATGTCAATACAATTGAAGAATATTGAATCTGTTCTTTTTTGCAAGTGGCAGGCTAGCAAGTGGCAACTTTGGCGAAAGTTGATCGGCCCCGCGGCCCTCAAAACCACCATGGGTTAGGCAAACACGATTAAGGCCATCCTTGATCGATTCGCCAGGAGCGACGTTTCATTTTGACACGAGACTATCAACCTGATTGAAGAGGAAGCCGGCATCCGATGATATTCCCTGAGGCTCTAAGCGATTCCACTTGCGATCGATAGACCCTCGCTATCCAAGCTCGCCGACTCAGCAAGGCTTCGGATCTAGGGACATTCGAACCAATCCAAGTCCTTCGACCCAGGAGTGGAACCTGCCTCTGAAGTTCATCGGAGATAAGGCGTCGACCCTTTTCTAGTCGGAGATCAAATCGTCCGACCTCATCCATCGCCGAGCTCGATCAGCGGTAGAGCTTTCTCGACGATTCGATTTTCGAGCTCAGATATTGAATAAGCCTCGTCAATAACTCGTCGACCCATCCCCGCCTCGATGGAAGCCTGACCATGGTGCGTCCTGATCCCACACCTCGCCAGCGTGCGATCAGCGCCGCCACACCCCTCTGAGCACGCTGACTCGTCAGACGTCGATTCCCATTCCCAGAAGCTCGTCCCAGATCCTCGTCGGAGCTTCGACCCAGCTAGGGTCATCCCAGATGCTCCAGTCGTTCAGATCTCGCTTGAAGGTCAGAACTTTTTGCGGATCGGAGTTTGTGTCAACCGACACTCGCGACGATCGATGGTGACGGAGCTCCATCATCCACTAGCACCAAAGCTACAAGCAGGATCCTTTCCTAGGATGATATCTCCTCAACGAGCTTCCTCATCTTCCATTCGAGGGGAATCAGGCACCAACAGATCCATCTCTTCAGCTCTGACTGAACTTCATGGAGCTATGCTCCGACCAAGCTTGAGTCGACCGAGCAACTGAGTCTCCACCATCGACCAATCAAACTTCTCCCATCAAGCTCCAACCTTCATCCGAACTCGATGGGGTGACAGGATGCCTAGCTCGATCCAATGAATCCATCGATTCGACGAAGCTTCGATCGGTGCCCCCAGCCTCATACGAGCTCCGACCAGAGCATCGACTTGGAGTTCCCTCGCCGCAACATCGAGCTTCGATGTGGAAGGGTTCGTCTGACTATGCCCTTGTCGGAGCAGATCCGACCTCGACCGAGAGTCCCCTGTTCCGGTGAGAGATGCTGAGGTCAGTTGCGCGAGCTTGTAACCCAGCGGGGCAATAAATGATGAGTGACATCAATCTCCAGTTCTTGCATAATGTCATCGATCTGTGCTGATCATCCGAGACTCCAGGCCGAGCTTCCGAGCATCCGTGCCGGGCTTCCGTGCATCCATGCTGAGCATCCGAGGCTTCCGACCGTGCATTCGAGCGTATGCAAGCTGAGATCAAGACCCGAGCATCCGAGTGGTTATACCGAGCGAGCCGAGCTTGCGACCGACCCAGCTAAAAGGTCAATCTATTACCGAATCTTTATTAATTAATTGATTTTCCTCTGCTAACCGTAGATGCTCTCTTAACAACTACCCTTCATCCAATTTTTTACAAATTCGAGACATACGGCCATGAAAAGCTCTAGAGTGGAGTAGCACCGAGATCCCCTTGCCGAGCAAAGAGCACCGAGGGTAGTAGAGCATGGCAGGCACATCGTACGGAGCTACCCCAACGCTGAAGCGCCGCGTTGCCGAGCAGCCCCCCTACCGAACTGCTGAGCGTGCAAAACTCCCAACCATGTCGACCATCTGGCTGCCGACTCGCCAGGATCAATGATTGGTATAGGGAAGCTGAGAGGGAATGACATGCCGATGGATCTGGTGGCATACATTGCCGCAGTTACTTTGGGAACAATAATTGAGCACCTCGGTTGTGGCCTCAACTGCGACCACCGGATCTTGGCACCGAGATCGTAGTGAAGGTCGCCGCCGGAGTTCGATCGTTGCTTTCTGGACTTCTCTTTCACCGACCCCGCTACTGACGATGAGATGTCGACGGAGGAACACGTCGATGCTGCCCGACGCACAGACCTTCGCCAAAGGAGCACTACGGCTCAGCGTCGGCCTGACTTCCGACATCCGACCCTCTGAGCGTGCCATCCGAGCATCAGATGCAGGAAATCTTCAAGAATCTCTGCAAAGGATCCCGCGTATCTCCCCGTCTAGGATCTCACACGTCGCAAGGGATCAATGACCGGGTTCTGGCTCAACAACCGATGGCGATGCACCCCGCCTGGTGGGCTCATCCTCGATAACTCAACAAACTATCAAGACCCAGCGATGTTCGTACCGAGCCACAAACGTCGACCCTATAGGCACGATGACGCTCAGACCAATTCGAGCTTCGATAGGCTGCCAATCGAGCCAACCGGACTATGGAACTCTAACCCAGCCACCACCGGAGCACTGAGCTAGGATCCAGACAAAAGCTGGAGCCGGAGCCGGAGCTGGAGCAGGAGCCAGAGCTGGAGCCGGAGCTGGAGCAGGAGCTGGAGCTGGAGCAGGAGCTAGGATCCAGACAAAAGCTGGAGCCGGAGCAGGAGCCGGAGCTGGAGCTGGAGATACGATCCAGACAAAAGCTAGAGCAGGAGCCGGAGCTGGAGCAGGAGCCGGAGCTGGAGCAGGAGCTAGGATCCAGACAAAAGCTGGAGCCGGAGCTAGAGCTGGAGCTGGAGCTGGAGATACGATCCAGACAAAAGCTGGAGCTGAAGTTGGAAATGGAACTGGAGCTGTGTCTAGATGAGGCTGACCCATCCAAGGGGAGGCCGACCACACCAGTTTAACCAACCCAGGAGGAGGCCGACCAGACGAGTCCGACCACCTTGCCAAGTAACGGAGTCTCAACGCCAAGCCACCTCGTCGAGCTTACAAAGTTATCCCCACTGCGACGGAACTGTTGAACCAGTCGAGCATCCAGACCGCTCCTCCGACCGTGGCCGAGCCGTCTGGCCGATGCACCACCGTCTGAGTTTGAGCAACCAAGCAGCTCCTCCGACCGAGGCCGACCAGTTTAGGCCGAGGCCGAGGCCGACCCCAGAGGAGGCTGACCAGTCCGACCAGACGAGTCAGACCACCCTTCCAAGCTTCCGAGCCACCCTGTCAAACTCTCAAAGTCATCCTCATCCGCCCGAGCCGGGCAAAGTAGTGGCAGAACGCCACCATGGAATCTTTGAAGGTCTTCACCTCCTACGTCGGCCGTAAGCCGAGGGGCAACTCCCCTCGCCACCGAACGAATCTCCTTCGTCGGCCGTAAGCCGAGGGGCAACTCCCCTCGCCGCCGAACGAATCTCCTTCGTCAGCCGTAAGCCGAGGGGCAACTCCCCTCGCCGCCGAACGAATCTCCTTCGTCGGCCGTAAGCCGAGGGGCAACTCCCCTCGCCACCGAACGAATATCCTTCGTCGGCCGTAAGCCGAGGGGTAACTCCCCTCGCCACTGAACGAACCCCCTTCGTCGGCCGTAAGCCGAGGGGAAACTCCCCTCACCACCGAACGAATCCCCTTCGTCGGCCAAGGGGCGATCCCTTGCAACCGAACGAATCTCGGATCGACAACTTATTGTCAATAGTCAACTCCGCGAGACGGAAAAATGTTTCGGGAGAGAGCGACTTCTCCCCCATTATACTACATCTCCCGACCTCCACCTCGACAATGGTAGAGCTCAGAAGATGGGGGCAATTGATCGGACTATTTTGACCGGGCCCGGAAGAGCCAAGCCAACTACGACTAGTCAAACGACCTACTACGACTTTGGGGCTCCGGCCCAAGGGCTCCACGGGCGGGTCTCGCTTCTCCCCCCAATACGAAGGCCCAAAAAGATTACCCACTTTCATAGTGGAGGAAGTGATGGCCCGACTTAACGGCCATCACTTTAGCCATCATGGCTCGTAAGACATGTCAACCATCTTCTTGGCCATAACTTGCCAATAATGGCCCGACTTAAATGGCCACCCGGCCATCATGGCTCGACTTCATGGCCCGGCTTAATGGCCATCTAGCCATCAAGGCTCGACTTCATGGCCCGGCTTAATGGCCATCATTCTCTAGCCATCATGGCTATCTCATAATGGCCCGGCTTAATGGCCATCATTCTCTAGCCATCATGGCTATCTCATAATGGTTCGACTTGATGGCCCGACTTAAATGGCCATCACTCTCCAACCGTCAAGGCCCGCCAAATATGGCAACCGCCCAAGCCCATCAATCCAGCCATCATGGCCACCTTTGTGACATTCATCTCCTCATCAAGATGGGCGCAATTGGGGGGGGGGTCACGACTTCCCCATTTGCACGTCCCCATGAATGGCCGCCATAATATCACATCATGGCGCATTATGAGGAGGGGGGCCTATATGAAGAGAGCGGGCGGCGCCATCCAAAGGGGCCGGATCTTCGCGATCGAGAACGATGGTATCACATACAAACACTCTTACTCCTTCTGCCACGTCAATATTTCTCCTCCATAACTCGGCCCGGGGATCGGGTATCGGTCTCTCCACGAGCCATACTCGCTCCCACCAAGCCTTTACACAGATCCGTTCTGACTTAGGCATCGGAGGGGAATTGGTCGGAACCAAGGTCCGACCCCCCTGACGAGCTCTCTCGTCTATTCAGGTCCAGGAGATCCAGCGATGCCTAGGCTATCCCTTAGCGTCCTCCCAACCGGAGCCGAGCGCCCTCGTCCCCGAGCCCGTTCGTCTCCTCCACCACGAGGACGTCGCTCTGTCGAGGCTACCCCTCGCCGAGCCGACGCAAGGATCCGCGCGTCTCGCAGCGAGCGACTCTGCCTCCAACCGATCCCGGAGGTTGTCATCTCGCCGAGGCTACCCATCGGCCCGCCAAAGAACGGAGCCGCGCCTTTCCGCTCGAGCGAATGCGCCGTCGGTCGACCCCACCGGTCATCTCCGTCTCAAGCGACAGCTACGACAACTCGGGGGTCCCGCGCGTCCCCCCTTTGACCGCGTTGACCACACACATTCCACACTATTAATGTGTTCTGCTAAAAATAGCAGAAACAGCGCTTAAAAGCGCTATCCAAGTGTAAAAAAAGCGATATGCAAGCGTTTTTTGTAGTGCGTATAGCACATGTACAATTATAAATATGGCATATTATAATATTAGGTATAGCTGAACATTATGTACAATTCATGGATGGTCTGTAATTTGATAGCTTGATATGTTATTTGATATAAGTGAACGCATATGTTTGAGATATCTAATTAGGTACAAACACATATTGATGAATAATGGTTACCACATGCAAAAATATGTCAGTATTAAAATAATCCGTAATACATGGTATAGAAATATAGGATGGTAAATTACCGTCGGTATTATAGAATTGCACCATATTATATAGGTAATATATATAATACTAACTATCATAGTTATATGTGAAAAATAAGTGTAAATAGTCGGTATTATCACTCCAGAATAATGATTTTTATATATCGAGAGCATTCAGCGGCATGCCTGGTTTTATTTTTTAAGAAAAAGGTGTAGATTGATATCCATTTAGCATTATAACAAAGTAAATATTTATTTATAAATTAAAAACTTGTTAGTTATTTCGAATAATTTGTAAAGTTAACAAATAAATTTTGTATTATAATGAATAATTGGCTTACCTTACACATAATTAGCATGGTACATCTTTCATAATTATGATAGACATGCACATGTATATATATTATCATCTAATTGTATTTACAATTTATCCCACAAAAGTTATTTGTTAATTATATTTGCATTCCAAACATTATATGAGGACATATGCACTTAGTTATAATTTATGTGTATACGATATAGTATGAGTATGATCAGTTAATATAACCGTATATTAGTGGTTAAGGACAAATATGATAAATACGATGCTATATAATTATTACCTAAATAATATGGCAATAGTACATGAAATGTATCCACATATCATACATATATGACATAACTATAATTTTAAAGTCTATAACGGATAATATACTTTTGACAAGTATACCTATGTACGCATATGATTACGTAATATAACATGTTGTCTAATTTGGGGAAATAATTTTACAATGTTATATTAGATAGTACTAAATTAAACACCATGATAACTAGTATATGAATACACCATGATATTAACTAATATACTTATAGCTGATACTGAAATATCATAATAGTACCGATATATTATATTTAATCATTGCAAATCTGGTATAACAATAAATTTATATAGTAAGCCATATTTTTACAGTAATCAATAGTATCCATTATCCGTATGGATATATGTACCTTATACGAACAACCATATTATATGCATATAATAGTACGATAATATTCCTATATAGATATGCATTTCATATCCAATACTCTAATATAGCATGATACATATACCATTAATATATGCTATATATGGATATTTATCATATACCTTATGTATCATATTAGCTAATATATCCGTATGTTATACATATGCATAAGTATACCATCAATTGTGCACGTAGAGATGAATAATTATATGTTAATACACCCAATTTATTAATTATATTATCAAATTAGCGTACAATCTATATATAGTATACCAGGCATATATTGGACAATAATGTGGTATAATATAGCTATAAGTATACCGATTGAATGTATATCATATCCGTGTTATAAAATATCATGCTTATATCCAATTAATAAGATAATAGTAGCTATTAGTATCATAGTAACCTTAATATATATCATGACTTATATAATATTAACGTATATAATCTATCTGTAATATGAGGACCAATTACGTATATGTGCATGGATTATACTATATTAAGGATATGGTGTCGGGGATATCCACGCACGCGATTAACAATACCTTTGGATATAGCGTATAACACTATATTACGGATATGATATTATGGGATATAATATGAATTAAGAATATGTATATGTACTATAGTATAAATATGGGACAATATATTACGGATATGTTATATATCATATATCCATATACTGTATATTTTATGGTAATATTATGCCTAAGACTATAAATATATCTATAAGAGACATCTTATATTGTATATACTCCCATATTATGTATATATAAATAATATATCCTAGTAGATAACATACATAACCATAATATAAATTATATATACTATCTGGTATACGTAACATAAATTACTATATTAACTTATACCATTAACTTATACAGATATATCCCATATGTAATGCTTATAAATTTACATCATAGCAAGATATCCCATTCCTTTATATATAGGTATTCTACATTATGAAAGATTATACTATACATGCCGTTTATTGCATAATTTATTATATCTTAGAAATCAATATATACTTATATACGCCAATTATCACTTCCCAATAATGTTATGTTAGGCATATAATAACATAACTTATACATAACATACAAATTATAATCAACATGTATTTGCGAGGAGTTAGTGGCATATATATGATAAGTAACATGTGTATATACTGTATGCGAATATAATAGTAATCCTATTATCATGTATAATCATCACAGTATACATGTATTTAATCTATTACCATATGCATTGGTATTACTTATGTTGTGATATCAATTACATGTAGTGATATTATGGTATTACCCAGTTGTATATATCAGGTATGTCCTTACATGTTATATATAATTATATAGTTTAATAATTAGTAATACCATATATCATAATTATTTATCTTTGCGATCTCCCGGGTAATTATATGCATTCACAACATGTATCTTTGACAGGTACATACTATATTTTGGTATATCCTATTACTTGCTAGTTAATCAGTAAAAATATTTTTTTGTCCATTAATAGGGTTATCCAGTTAATATGATGAGGTTATTAACTATATATGGATAGTATAACTATATGGACTATCTAAATATATATAATACTAACATAGTTATCAAATATGCGTATCATCCAAGTTATATCAATATAAGTACTAAATATATCTAATCATGATTAAGAGGTACCCTATGTGATTTATACCTTGATAAGTAAATGTATCACAAGTATCCCGCACGTGTCCCTTTTCAGGTTACAAACAATACTATTAATCTATACAAGAGTTAGACATATCTGTGTACATGGGTATAATCAGGAGGATTGTAGGATTATGTCATTATTATGGTCACCATAATATGTCATAAATGCACTATTACTTATTCATACATTAACTCCATATAAACATCATCTATATAGGTAACCCGATAATAAAGTATCAATAGATGATATTAATGAATATTGACATAAAGGGATATTAATTTAATACAGTGGTATTTATTTTAACTATAAATATACCAGGGATTACAGTTATACTCATTCATGTGCAGCTGGTACTCTTCATTTCCAAATACTTATATCTCATTAACGTGGGATATCTATATAGATGTACACATGAATTACTCATACTTTCCTGGTCCTAGGAGTAGATTAGAATTCGTGCATATGAACCAAATATCCAGTTACTTTTGATTTTGGGCAATTATTCAGTTCATGATAAATAATTCAATATCCTGGGAGTCAACTTGGAGTCTACACTCTGCGTAATCTTGGAACTGTCCACTTCTAACATGTTATCTTGCACGATTGCCTATAGATAATTTTTTCTATATGAGGAGATTGAGTATAGCTTAAATATAGATAATTTTTCTATACGGTGAAGAAAAGGAGGAGCCAAAGCTACCATATGTGGAGCTTGAGTATCGCTTAAATGTGGCCTCCAATGTGGAAAGTAAGTGCATCGTCTCATATGATAAATTGAAAGCAAAATTTAAAAATACTATGAGTAGGTTGCATGCCTTAGAATCTACTGGTGTAAATAATAATAATGCTTTGCATGTTTGTGACACTAGTGAGAGACACGCTTCTCTCTCAAGTTATTTTAGTCACCATTCAATGGAGCTCACCTGTCAAGAACATCAGCTCCCAAGGCTATTAACTAATTCATGAATAACATCATATCATTTAATATAAAAGATACAAAACTTACAAAAAAGTCTGTTGGAACCGGCAGATCGCCATTTTCAACTGAAAAAGAAGAGAAGACAAAATTAAGCCAAAAAATTATATCATTTAATAAAAAGATTATATCTTTCAGAAAATGTAGAAAATAGCACTGAGCTCCGAAAAATCAGAAAAAATGTCTGTTGTATCCGGGAGATCGCCATTTTCAACTAAAAAATAAGAGAAGACAAAATTCGACCATAAAATCATATCATTTAATATGTAGATCTATATCTTCCAGAAAATGTTAAAAATAAAACCAAGCTCAAAAAATCTGCAAAAATGTCTGTTGGAATCGGGAGATCTCTATCTTTCCATCTTCAACTGAAAAAAGAGAAGACAAAATTTGCCAAAAAGGAATATCATTTAATAAAGAGATTCATATTTTGCAGAAAATGAAGAAAATAGCTTCGAGCTAAGAAAAATCCGCAAAAACATCCGTCGGAACTAGGAGATCGCCAAATTTAACAAAAAAAGAGAAGACAAAATTAGGCCAAAAAATCATATCATTTAATAAAACGGTCGATATCTTGCAGATAACACAGAAAATAGCCCAGAGCTAAGAAAAATCTGCAGAAATATCCGTTGGAACTGGGAGATCGCCATCATCAACGAAAAAAAGTAAGGGAAGACAAAATTAGGCCAAAAATTATATCATTTAAAAAATAATCGATATTTTTCAAAAATACAGAAAATAGCCCTGAGGTCACAAAAATCCTCAAAAAATTCCATTGGAATTGGGAGACCGCAATCTTCAAGTGAAAAATAAGAGAAAACAAACATAAGCTATAAAAATCATATCATTTAATAAAAAGAGCCATATCTGCAATAAAATGTAGAAAAGTGCCCGAGGTCAGAAAAATCCGCAAAAATTTCTGTTGGAACCAGGAGATCGCCATCTTCAATTGAAAAATAAGAGAAGGCAAATTTAGGGTAGAAAACATATCATTTAATAAAAAGATTCAAATTGTACATAAAATGTAGAAAATAGTCCCGAGCTCAGAAATATCGCCATCATCAACAGAAAAATAAGAGAATATAAAATTATAACAAAAATCAAATAATGTAATAA